>PVJX010000478.1:10510-253177 GCA_004027295.1 Dolichotis patagonum | reverse complement strand
CTAGGCATATTCCCAGAAGAACTGAAAACATCATACCACAGTGATATATGTGCACCCATGTTTATAGCAGCACAATTTGTAATAGCCAGATCTTGGAAACAACCTAAGTGCCCATCAACTGAGGAATGGATAAAAAAGTTGTGGCATTTTTACACAATGGAGTACTACTCAGCTATAAAGAATGATCACATCGAGATATTTATAAATAAATGGACACGACTTGAGACCATTCTCTTAAGTGAAATAAACCAAACTCACAAGGGTAAATACCATATAATTTCCCTAATATGAGATTTGATAACTGTATATAAGACCTTATGGTAAGCATGAGGCCCCATCTCATAGCTTCTAAGTCTTTCAAAGTTTTAAGTCATCAGTTGGAATGGTGTTATCCTGTTTTGTTTGACTATATCATACGTGATGATATGAACAGCTGTTTTGAAGAAAACATTATGACAGCTATTGCTGATTTAATATTATCCTTCTTAGAAGTCCTACCATGCTTTTTTTGTTCTACTACCATTGGTTCTATCTGCCATATTGTGTCTTATTGGAATTTGAATATGTGTGATAGTTCAAACAAATTTTTTGCTTTTTTTATCAAAAATGAGATATTATAGTACCAATTGATCATTTTCTGTTATTCGGTTCAGAAAGCCCTGTAATTCTTTCACTCTATGCATGGCTTTATACTATTGTGTTATGCTTGATATTATTGTATTTGAAACTATGCTCAACTATAGCAGAGTAAGAGACATGGTGTTAGATACTGTTGATGTCCAGTTGACTTAATGTAAAGTACTGTGTTGCCTATGTTGTCCTGTTCTGATCTGCTCTGTACCACCCCCTTTTGTTTTATTCTCTTTCAAATAAAAAAAAAATTAAAAAAATTTAAAAAAAAGAAACACGTGCTCTATTTTCAACTGAAACACTTGAGCCTGACCTTTACTGTCATATACTTGACAGCATTCTGGTCCTTTCAGCACTGAGCAGATTATACCATATAGTTCTGATCACAAAATCCTAGGACTTCGTTAACTTTTACCTTTGTACTTTCCAAACTCTTATATGTGAGTTCCAAAAGATTCTGAACCATATATATATAAACAAAACAACAACCCCACTCTTAGTACCCATTTTTGTATTAGTCACTTTTATGCTACTGTGACAAAATACCTAATACCTGCAATTTAATGGAGGAAAAGTGGATTCAGAATGAGTTAAAAAGTCTTTATTCCTATTCTGTTTTTAGAAACAGTTTCAGAAACATTGGTACCTATTCTTCGTTAAATATCTGATAGCATTCAGCAGTGAGAGTATCTAGTTCTAACATATCTTTGCTGTCATCAAATATTTGAAACATAGTCTTTGCTGTAGTTATGTCTTATAGAACTTGTTTCTTTTTCTTTTATGTTGTTTGTTTTGTCTACCTTTGCATGATATAATTGCCCCCACTTAATTAACAATAATTTGATTCATTGACTCTGAGAATTGGAAACTGAGAGAAAGGAATAAAAGACACTATATTATTTCAAATCTTTTCCTCTAGGCAATCATTTGGCTTTTAAATTTGTATGAACAAAACTCTTGTATATTATGAAAAAATTAGAAAGATGCTACTCTCACTTTTATCTGAAGATTAATGAGATCATTTATACATGTATAGTGCACATGTGGCCTATAAACAGAAAAGTAAAAATATATAAAACAATTGTTTTATATATTCTTATTCTCTCCAAACACTTTAAACATGATGAAAGCTACACTAAAGCCTTTTAAATGGAAGAAAACACTGTAACTAATAAGCAACTTACTTAAAAATTAAGTAGACTTTTGAATATTTTTGATTTATATTGTCCAATTGATGACAGATTTGACCACAGATAAATAATGTGTAATGCAAATGGAACATGTATTTTGATTTCTTAATTTTTGCTTCAGGATTCCCCTGTGTAATAACTCATTAGTTAGTAATTTACATATGGTGTACCTTGCTACCTCAAATTATGAATCTTTCTCTCTCCCACCACACTGTCTGTCTGTCTGTCTGTCTCTCTGTCTCTTTCCATATATGGTTAGAATCCTGGCATTTATATGAAATAGAGAAAATCAGCTGATGAGGCATTATGGTCACATAAAAGAGAATCCCAAAGATGCTTTAGTTTATTTCTGTGTAAAGTATGCAAGAGCTACCGGAGGAAAGGCTGAAATAAACAGCAAGTCTTTTATACTTTGCAGCTCCTAGGAATACTTAAAGATATCAGAGAAAATTTCAATTTTGTGGGTGCAGCAACTGAACCTGGATCTTCTAATTTCGTAACACTTGTTCTCCAATCCCCTGTAAATACAACCACTCTTATATTCATACCAAAAACACTATATGACCTCAATTTTCCTTGAGACCCAAATTTGGTATAGAAAAATGTCTTGGATAGCTTACTTCTTCTTGCTAGTTTCGAACAAATAGTATGTGTTTCTTAACTAGAAACAATGGAAAGCTAACCAAAAAATGTAGATAAAGGTTAATCTAAAATTGTATATAATTTGCATACATAACAGATATCTTCACAGAACAAAGAAAATAAAATGAGAATAAAAATGAGTAATACAGTTGATTCAGTTGTGTACAGTACATGTGTGAACATATCGTTGTACAAAATTTCGAGTAAATCAGTGTGGATGCCTAAAATCGAAAAGGGGACTCAATTTTTGAAGACTTAAATAAAACCCGGAGTATTTCTTTTTCTTTTTACTTCTTGGTCTCAGAATCTGACATATTCTTTTCATATACTCACACAATGAACTATTTTGCTTGCATCTCAGTAATTTTTAAGCTACTGATGACAAATGAAATTTCTCAGAAGAGTACCATCTTATTGGTAGCTTCTGTAACCTCCTGAAGAATTAGGTCCACTCATCCATTCTTGAATTTGATTTCAATATCAAGATTAATTTACATCTGCACATACACACAACACACACACACACACACACACACACACGAGTATGCAAAGGTGCTGTTGGTTTAGTGTAAAGAAGTTTCTGATAACAACAGTGAAGTTCTTCCAAGCTAGTCTTAAAACAGTTTGAGAAACTTCTGTGACAACACTTGGCTCCAGACTTTTGTAGTGGTTAGGAGGTTTGGTCAGAGTGAGGCTCTCACTCATCAAGAAATATGCAATATTGTTTGAATACCCTCATGGCAGAGAAGAAGGAAGTGCCACATCTTTGTCGTCAACTGCTAACTAACCTCTTGATATATGCATAAAATTGTGTCTTTTAGGAAGGCATGAGAGAGAGGGCAGACTGATGAGCAGTAATGCATCAAAACACAGAGTGGGACTCTTTTTACAGTATTACTGCATAAATTAGGAATATTAATTCTGATTGAATATTATTTTATATACATGATATTAAAATTGTGAAGAATGAATATCTCTGTGCTAATTACTAAAATATCTTCAAAATGGAAAATTTTTTATAAATGCAGTATCAATGTAAGTTCAAGAATTGAAAACTTACATAAACATCAATAGCAAAAATTAAAAAAATATTTATCCAAAATTTATTTAATGGGATTATGAAATGAGACCAAGATAATGATATCAGACATTTCTACCATTTCTTAAAAAAAGGTCTTTAATATGCTATAAGTTTCTTTCCAAAGCACCTTAAATAGCTTTCCAAATTTTTATTATGTAGCAAACGGACAATAATCAATTGCAAATTTATTTGATGAAAAAAATGTATTATTAGATATTAGGAATGATTAGGGTTTTCTTGAAGAACAAGAAATAAAGGAGACTATAAAGAAATGTATAGTGAATATTTTTGAGCACCTAGCTATGGTCTAAAATACTTTTATGTATTTATTCATTTGATTTATACAGCCTCCGTATGAGAAAACTCTATTGTTTTTCCCACTGCACCAACTGAATGAAATTATCCTATGCATTAATATGTGGAAAGTTGTTGCCTCAAGATGTGAAGAAATTTCCATATAATTACCACAATCTCATCCACCCAGTGTGTGTTTTGTACTTTATTTAATGAAAGACAGACCTGAAATTATTTCATGAATATAATTAATGAAATAATTTTCATATGTATATTTATACCTGTCTATTGTGTTTATTTTATCCATAAGTGCATTTATAGTTATATTTTTAGTGTGATTTGTAGGTTAAAATATGGAGATATTATACCAGTATATAATCTTGGTTTGAATATTTGAATTATATTAATTTTTTTTAAATTCAATTTCATTTTCACCTATCTTTATTTATTGATATTTTGTAATAAAAATTCAAATTTATATTTTATGGGAAATAGAATCTTAATAAACTTTAAAAATTGATATGGTTTAGGAGAAAAATGCATACACTTGAACAGTTGTCACAGTGAATTTATTTGAATTTTTATAAATCTCTGCTATAAAATAACAGAGATTAGTTTACACATATCCAAAATATGCCAAACCAAATAAATATTGTAGTTTTAGAGGTAACATTGTCACAGTTTTTCAGTAGACTGAAGACATTAATTTGCAAGATTAATAAAGAGAATCAAAGTAATTCCTGGTAATTTTATTAAATTAAATATAGAAGATTTTACAAGCCTATTATTCAAATACTATGCCTTACAAAAATTAAAATACAAGCTTTATGTAGACATTTTGCAACAAAAGTCTCCTTTTATCTTTAAAAAAGATTATTCTACATTGCAGTTTCCTTTGTCCTTCCTGACATTCCATACACCTGGCTTTGTCATAATTATCTTAATTAAGGGAATTTTCACTTCCAGAACCCAACTATTTCTGTGCAACAAAAAATAAGTTATATTTCATCTATTATTCTTACATTTATTTTAATTAAAATGCACTGATTTCTTTTAAGGGAGGGTATTTTTATCACTTGTATATCTGCTACATTACCTATATTCTTGTATGCACAGACATACGTGTTAATGAGTTATCACAACTGAATATGATTATTTGTAGAAAATTTCAGTTTAATCAAATATCTTTTTAATTTCTCAATAGCCATTAGCTTTTGGGAACTTCAGGAGAAAACAATGGTATCAAATATATTGATATTCATCCCAAATTTAAATGTTAATTTAACTTTTAGGATTCCTTTTGCCAATATTGATATATAATGGATTCACATCATTATTGACACATCAAAAAACAAATTCTTCAAATATGTCACATAGTTTTAGTCTAAAATTAGTATTAAGTTTGATATGAAATGCATATAGTATATTAATTTCAATTTTAATAATTTAAATCTTTATTCCACCTATACATGTATTTCTCTAAAACATAGAACTGGATTCTGAGATGTCACAGAACTTTCTAAACATCTTTTTAAATAAATTATAGAGTGCTCTTTGTTTAAGTCATGGAGCTGTACAATTTCTCTTTCATGAGGGAAATGATAAATTAAAGAGGATCACTACAAGAAGGGCAGTTACATTTTATTTGTACCTGGTTGTCAAATCCTTTCTGAACGAAAGCTGTAGAAACAGAAGGTCTTTTTTTTCTAGCTTAATTGATCATAGATGTATTACATATTCTGGTAGGATAATTGGCCCAGAAATCTTGATGACAACTATTAGTTGAAACTTCTTCCTTTTTTTTTTTTTTTTTTTTGGTTTGTATATTGCCAGGTGGTGCTGCACCGTGTAATCACATTTTTGGTCCATTTTCCCACTGGTACAATGGATTGGTTGTTTCCCACAACTTCATTTGAACTAGTATATGTTGTGAAACAACTCACTTGTTGCTGTCAGCCTGTTAAGGAAAACAGACCGGAAAGATCTTGGCAGGCTTTTATTTATAATTATAATTTCCCATCCATGTCTATCCTCCTTCCAGAGCAGTGTGGTTGAATTCTCACCACTCTCTCTCCTCAAATTCTTGCTTTAATATTTGGTAACATATATGAAATAATAAATCCCAGCACTTAGGAGGCTGGGGCAAGAGAAATGCCACAAGTTCGAGGCCAACCTGTGCTATGTAGTAAGCACTAAGGAGCCTGAACTACATAGTAAGATCCTGCCTCAAAATAAACAAATCAGTAAATAAAATTCAAGCAAACAAAAACAAACAAATGGATTGCAATAATAGTGATCCTTCATCTTTTGCATGCTAATGTAAGCGAGATCATAAGCACTATGTATGTGAAATGCAGGAATTTAGCCTGCTGGGAGCAGTAACTTCATAATGCGCATATATGATACATCACACTGTACAACATGCATACCTTTTATATCTACTAGACCTCGTAATGGGCGAAAGAGTTGTCTTCTGAAGTTTAAAAAATTCTTCCGTATGAGTTTTCTCATTTTAATATTGTAAAAATATCGAATTGTCTATTTCCTTTGAAAACAGACTAGAACTGACAAAACAGTTAAATGATTTAGTTAAGAGTATATATTAAAAAAGAAATGTTTCTATGGAGGAATATTTATATTTTCCACTTAATTGGACCTTATTCATTCTATGTTGTAACATAAAGTACAAATAATATCGAATTTAATTACTCAGGGTGTCAGGAATAGGTTTCACAGCTGCATTGCTTGAGCAGTGCATAAGGCTAGGGGGTCACTAGTGCTTTTCCCGATCTTCAAAACTAAAACTGACAAGAAAATACTGTAAATCTCTTTCAATATTCTGTGCCCATTCACTTGATTTTTTTTGCATAGTGAAGATAATATTTTACTTATTTATTTATTTATTTTAATATTTAAAAAGTAAAAATAGAAAAAGCGTAGAAATGATACAGAATTTCAAAAAATAATATTAAGAAATCATCACTAGTTGATATATTACATATTGTTATCTTAGAGGTGGGTGTTCAAGTTACAAAATCAAAGCATAAAACATGAACAAACAATGACAGCACAAACTATTCTGTTTCATGTATATGTGTCTAAGTAAGCATGATACATAATTACTTGATCATTTACCAACTGGTATTTTTTGACAGTAATTTGTGTTTTTTGTCAATACCTACTTAAATTTACCTATACCAAGCAATTGGTACTTATAACAGAAATAATACCTATATTTAAAAGGTTTATTAAAAATGGTCAGTTTACATTAGAGAATTATATATGTTATATGCATATGAAATTGTAGATACATATGCATTTATCTAACCCAGAATATTTACTTTAAAATATGTATATAAAACAGACCTTACACATTTCAATCTAGCTCTGGTATTACAAAGTTAATTTATTTTACTTCTTATATTCTTTTTGTTTTCAATATACAATGTCTATTTGTTGGGAAGCAGCATGGTATCTATTAAGAACACATGTTAGCACTAAACTACAAGTATACTCAGCAATAAATTGCAAATGTTTGAATAAGGCAATACATTCTAGGTCATTTAATTAATAGTTTTTAAATGCCTAAATAAAATGCCCATATTAAGGAATAAAAATGTTTTTGTGTGTTTTAGAGATTATCATATGATCAAACCTAACAGCATTATTTTCTAAGAATATACGAAGATTTTTATATCATTTTTCTCCAAAGTTCTTAAAATTGTAAATATCAGTTTATAATGCCATTTAATATATATTATAGTATTATCAGCCTAAACACTCATACTATACTTAGAGTATCATGAATAATCTAACATCATCCCATAGATTCCCTACTTGGGTAATTATATCCAAATTCATTGAATTGTGTAATATAATACATGTACTTTCACATACACATGGACTCACACAAATACACATTTTGAAGTAATCCATAATCATTGGTAAAGCTTCTGTACTGATAGCTTGCAGTCTGCACTTCAGCTCACATACTTACCCTTAAAATACGTGTCATCAATTTCCACCAGCTTCCTAAATAGCCACCTTTCTTTCATTCTTCGACTGGTACCTACATTATAGTCTTCTTATTAATTGTCTAGATTCTTTAAAGGAAGCCATTTTCATACCATAATACTCTCATCATTTGAATTTTTCTTCTGGAGAATATGGATTTAAGACAATCCTGAAGGTTAGAAAATCTGTATTTAAAATGGCTAGTTTCTCCATTGATACTGTGTGATCTCAGAATTGCTATTTTCAATTATTATTTTTAACAGCCAAGAAATAATGTCAGTACCTGTCATAATCCAAACAATCCTAGGATATATCACATTGTCATTTATGTCATATTTCTCATAGAATTTGAAATTCACAAGACTCTGAAAGAAGTAATTTTTCTCAGTATTTGTCATTCTCTCTGTATAATGGCACACTTGTTGATTTATTCTGAAAATGAAATAGTAACATAGGAATCCATTAACAACTAATTGGGTATCTTTACTATATTTCATATCCTAGTATGATCTGTAAATTGAATATTTTAAGATATCTTATATCCTAGTGTGATCTGTAAATGAAGGAGTATTTAAAATATTATATAAAATTGTAATATTATTATTCTGAATTTAATCTGACAAATCTGAATATAAAAATATATAAAATAACAATAACAAAATTACATTGTGATTCATAAAAGCAAGTTTTCAATTCTTATCAGAGCCTCCATTTCTTGAAGATAAAATTTTCTTCATAATTTTTAAAATAGTTTTTGAATCAATCAATAGTTTTATGATTGGCATACAATGGAGCGTAAAGGAACATAATGATTTTTCTGTACCATTGTTAGTTTTTTTTGTAGTACTGAGGCTTAAACCCAGGGTTTCACACATGCTAGGCAAGTGAGACAAACTCCTAGGTGCATCTCCAGTGTAATTATCCAGTGTTACAGAAACAAGGTTTTCTGTAGCATCACAGTTTCAGCTATAGATGGATTCAACTGCATGCAGTAAATAGAGATTACAGCATGGCCTTGCGCTTGGCAGAGATCAGACAAACGTCACTTGAATAAAAATGGTTCAGTGCTAACAAGTATTTGTAAAATGTCAAGGAAGATCCAGTGAGAAAGTTACATATTTGCATATCCATGTAGGATAACATGCACTGTCCTTAAAGGACCCTTACAGATAGATGAGGAAAACTTAAAATAGCTTCACAAACAGCAACAGCAACAACAGAACCACAAAACCAAACTATTATAAAAAGTTAAATACTTTATTCTTGAAAAGCTACAAGGAATATTTAGATAAAAGAACAACAAAACCTTACTTTATTTTAGGGAATTTATGACAGAAAATTCCTAAAAATGGACCTCTGCCAACTAGAAATTTAAAAAATTAATAGTTTGCAATCTTCTCTCCATCGCCTGACACAACATGTAGGTCTGATTGGTTCATATAACTGTAAGTAAGAGCACAGTGATTTATCTGGGCAGTGATTTGTTAACTTTACCAAGATTTGAAATAACACACAGGTATTAAAGTATATTTAATTTATAGTTTAATACTTTGAAATTTAAAATAATATGTATATTTTAATTTATATTGAAAATTTAATATTGGCATACTGGAGCAAAATAACCTTTGAAATAAATTTAAAAGGCATTATGGAATAATTGCTTCAAATTTTAAATTATGCCCTTATGACCATATGCACTATTAGAATATGTATTAAATACTACACACCAATATATTCATTAAAAATTAGACTTAAAAATGTATATTACATAGAAAGAATTTTTGGGTACATGTGTGTTCTTAAAAATGAAGTCAAGTATGTTAATTTGTAAATGTAAATTAATTGTAAATTAATTAAATCAGTTAAACATCTAATTAATGTTTAAAGAAATTCAGATTTTTAAAGGCCTCACTCAAATTCAAATATGAATATTTTCTAAATTTACAGATTTGAGAACTAAAAAGAGAATTTTAAAAAGAAATAATAATTGGAATTGTTTTTTAACTGTAAAAATAGAACTCTGGATTACAAATGTTTACAAATTTTTTTTGTACCAGGGATTGAACTCAGGACCTCACACTTACCAGTTAGGCACTTAAGCCATTGAGCTAAATCCCCAGCCCACAGATGTTAATTTTTAAACCTATCATTAAATAAGCAATTGTTCTTTGTACACAAAAGCAGCACCATGGTGGAAACTAAACTAACAACTGACAATGAGAATTGTGGTAAGTAATTTAAAAATCTAGAGAATTAAAAGCATTTAACTTGATCTTTGTCCAGTTTAAAAAAGTTTTGGGAGCTGATAATACCACAAGCTATATCCTCATGCTTACATTATGTTAAAAAACATTAAAATAGGTATTTGTTTCATGTTAGAAAATAACCTATTTTAGTTCATTATTTTCACAAAAAGTGTACTTTTAAAGCTTTGCCTTCCTTTCTTCCATTTAAAATGTCTTGCATATTTACAGTTTCCACCGAGTAATCACAGTATGAGACACTTTATTCATGTTTCACAGCCAAAAAGTCCCACCCAGAAATTTACCTGTGTAAGCTTTTATAGCATGGGTTTTTAAAAAAATTTTTGTGGCTGCATGGTGAAGCTAATAATAGTGCTGCTACACTATATATATATATATATATATATATATATATATATATGTATATATATATGTATATATATATATATAGACACACACACACACACACACACACACATATTGACTGCAGCACATTTTGATGCTATGATCAGAAAGGGAATGCTAACAATTGCATTGGTAAATGACTTTAATAATGTATAAGAAGTTACATCACCACTAACATTAAATATGAAACAAAAAATAGAAAGCATTCAAATAAACCGATTCAAAAGTCGGGGCTGCATTAGCATAACAGTGGTGTAGGCAAGTCCAGTTCCCAGAAGCAGCCAGCGGGCGTCAGCGTCAGAAGATTTTGCAGAGTCGAAGGTTTACAGAAAGCCAGGAAGATGTGAATTAAGAAACAAAAGCAACCTAATGGTACGAATGTAGGCACTGTCATTTATGTGCCCTCTGTTTTACCTGCTTCAGGTGGACCTGGCTGGCACTCTTGAATCTCCACACTGATTTCCACATGTGGAACCATGGTGCTGGCCTTTGAAGGGGAGGGCACAGCACATGCACAAGGACGGACACGAGGAATTCCTGTACGTTTCTTCGACCCGCACACTCTGCCAGCATGCAGAGTCAGTAAGTGTTATTCAAAAATGTTGTAATGTACAACCCACTTTGAAATACCTATTTATGAGAGACAGAGAGAGAGGGAGAGAGAGAGAGACAGAGAGAGGAAGAGAGAGAGAGAGAGAGAGAGAGAGAGAGAGAGAGAGAGAGAGAGAGAGAGAGAGAGAGAGGAGCTGAAATAGCATTGCAATTCACATCAAGTTTTGGATTTATTTAACTCTACCTTTTAATTTGTTTATATATTTTTGTTAACATTTTACATTTAATATATGATTTATTTTAAAGCTATGAGCCTAAAGTGATGCAGTAATGTTTTATTCATTATACTATTTTGTTTTATTTCTACTTGTTTCCCACCATAAGCTCTGTCTCTCACAGTCATCTAATACCTGTTTATAGTGTCAGTCATTCTACATTTGAAATAGCGTACATATAAAGAAAGCAGAGCAAATTTCTGAAACGAGTTCAGGACACAAAACAGAATTGATTACTACTAATACGGACACAAAAATTGGTTTCTAGTCATAATAATCCTCATTATCATCAAAGAATTAAAACGCTAAATTCAAAAGGTCTAAACTCCTGCTTCGAACGTAACGGATTTGGTGAAAAAGGCTAATGCTTGTCATTTTCACTTCGCTGTTGCAGTAAGACGTCCATCTCCTGCAACTTAAGTGACAGTGACTTTTTGCGTATAGTTTCAGTTTGTGCATGGTTAGCTGGCACCAAGGCAGAAGCAGGCTGTCCGAAGAACATGGACGAGGAGCTATTAAACCTGTGAAACCAGGCGCACACCTCCCCTTTCCTCTCTCAGCCTCCAGCTGGCCTGCCGCTCCTCACCGCGCCCTTAGCGCCTCAGCTGAACCACAGGCGAACCCGCTGGTAGGGGTCGTCCCTGTGAGCCAGCTGACTTCCACATGCATAAGACTTCAGGGGTTATTTGAGGACTAGGCCATAGCACTCCAGAAGTTGAGCAATGTTTTCCTGAAGATGATTCGCTTGACAGTATGCATTTAATATTTTATTTTCTCTCCATCAGCATAAAGTTAATGGTGACATTGCTAATGATACTCACTGAGTGAGACTGCATGAGCTATGACGCATTTTACATTATTTTTACAAATGAAGCCTGAATTCTGGCTCAAGTTTGTTCTAAATTATTCCAATTTGTTACATAATGCTACAAAAGGCCAAAACAAAATAAAGAATAAAAAACTGAGAATGCATCCTCCTTGTATCCTGTGTTACCTCAAATAATGTTATTAAGATTTGGTGAAATAACTGTCAAGCAATTACTTCCTTTAAATATTTATGAGAAATATAAAAATGTTTCTTTCCCGAACACCAAATCTAAAATAGAGATTTTTAATTTAAAAAATTATACCCTCTAAAGTTTGATTCACTATTCTTAATAATGTAATATAAAAATGATTTTTATTGTTTTGAATCCATGAATAAAAACATCAAAGTAACAGTTTAGTGTTCACACTTCTTGGAAAATACAAGTAATATTTTTTTTATCAAGTAGTTTTAAAATACAAAATAAACTTTACCCAACTGCAAACTACTTCTGAGGTTTTATAGTACTTTAACTCACCTGGTGGAGAGGGTGTGACGCATTAAATCTCCACATGCCACTTTGAATTTCACCTCGCAAACATGTAGCTTACATATCACACAGGGTCCAGTCAAGCATGTTGAGTCTAAAACTTATCACCTCTCCCTACTTCCCCACATGGGCCTGAAGGAGATGGAGAAGTCCATGATGGCTTCCTCTTGGGTGAAATTGTTAAAGACTAAAGAGGATAACTGAGATCTCTCCTCCCTCCTTTACACAACATGTATGGCAAATGGTTCGTCTTTTCACACATGGACATTGAATTAACAGTTTTTAGTTGCATTTTCTTATGTGAGTGGTTTGGGGAGGATTTGGTTAAAATAACTTTTATTCTTTTTCTCATGCTGATCGCACAAGTAGGAGGTTTACTAGAACATGTATTCAAATAAGCATTTGCAATCAAGCGTACATCTAACCGTGACAAGATACATTTTAATCTCATTTCAGACTGCCTGGGCTATCAACATGACAACTTTTTCTCTTGTCACAAAGATTGTTTTTATGCTATGATTAGGATCAGTAAATCATACCTACCTCAAATATAGAAGTAAGCCATCTTTTATTAGAATTCCATCTTATACCTACTGCTGTTTTTATTTTCTCTAAGTCAGTACAATAAAACAAAGAATAAAGCATGGGCACCTTTCATTGTAATTAATATTTTACTCTGAATATTGACTAATTAGGTGCTGGCATGAACTACCGAAACTAAATGTTTTATTTATTACACATTTCCAAAATGACAAAGTGGTGAAGAAAATTAAAAAGGATCCAGAGGGGGGAAGAATAATTAAATGCTTTTAGTCTTGAAGTTCTCTTTTGCTGGCGACTTTCAGTCAATTATTAGACTCTTCTATAAAGGATTCTTTTTCTTATGTAGAAATTAGTTGATTGACCATCATTAGTTGCAATTGCTGTTCATGTTTCTAGAGAATTTTTAATATGAAAAATATTATTTTATTAGAGAGGTCCAATGTATCAGAGAGGATGACATCTATGAAAATATGATTGGACTAAAACCACCTCAATGCAATGTTGGACAAGTAGCTAAATATTTATTATTTATTAATGTAATTATACTTATTTGATGGAAAAAATCAATATGTATATACATAAAGTTATTGTATAGGAATAGATGAACATGTCCAACTATTTTATTACATATTTCACTTTTACCCAGTCAATAATTACCTACTAAATCAGAAGAACAAATAAACCCATTTTTCTTGCATCATAATGCACTTCTTCAAAAGCTTGTCTTACCAATATAGGTGTAGCCATAAAAAGCTACATCAGTGATGTGGTCTTAACTGCAAAAGAACATGGGCACTCAGATTTTCATCTCATGTAAATTTCCCCTTGACACTAGCTGTGCCAGCCTGTCCATCACTCTTTCTGGTACAGTTTCCCATTCAATAGCTTATTTATTTTGTACGGTTTTGCTTATTATATTTTCATGACTGAAATTTTCTTTTCAAATACAAGCTTATTTGATGTACTTGTGAACTGATATGCAATTAAAGAACAAAGGCAATAAACTTCCTAGTACTTAAAGAAAGCTTCCCCATAACTTTTTCATATTTTCTTCTTCATTCAAACTTTGGTAGCTGAATAATGTATATCTACAGAGCGACTCCGTAATTACTACTATATGTTTTTAGAAATCAATTCAAAGAGGAAAGTGAGAAGCAATTTACATTCTTTTCTTCTGACCATTTTTTTTCTAAAATTCAACTGCATTCCAGTTTTCCTAACTTATTCCTAGTCATAGGAACTTAAAATGCTGAACAATTGATTTTAATCTCAGTAAAAATATTATAAAAATCTTCTATATTTAGGAAACTGAGGCAAAAGGAGTACAAATTGAAGACCCGTGTGGATAATTTAGCAAGCACAGGTGTCAAAATTAAAGAGGTTTGGGAAAATAGCTCAAAGACAGAGTACCTGTCTATCATGCAGGAGTCCCTAGCTCTCTCCCTGTTACCGGAAATAAAAAATATTCTCCAAGGTGTTGGAGAGGTAGTACAGTGATAAAATATTTGCCTGCCATACCCAAGGCCATCAGTTTGACTCTCAATACTGCATAATCAATTAATTAACTCCCAAGTCCTGAAGGAGAGCCCACTGATTTTAATAGTGAAGGATGTTCTCTGAGCTTGTTTTCGCCTCAGAAGGTCTGTACTTGGGTGCCACTTTAACTTCTAGTTTCGCGCTGTCTGCTCTCATAAGGCTATCTGCCCTCCCCTCTCAACCATTCCCTATAACTTGCCTGGTCTCTCTTCCAGGTGAAACTAGTCCACTTAGGGAAATTTAGTCAGTTGCTCAAATCCTGCCTTTCTTCCTGGGTAAAACATCATGTGTCTCTATGGTTAAAGAGCTAGGGTTAGAGAAAAGATGGCCTATTGCAGGGTAGGGGGCAGCTATAGCTGGACCACCTATTGTTTTTCTCAACTGACCCATCATATCAATTACAGCCTATGAGCACAATGGTGCCAGGATAGTTAGGATGCAGTACTTTCAGCTCTGATAAAGTTTGTAGCCCATAAATAGAGGAGCAGGCAGAGGAATGGGCTATAGACATTAGCTGCTTTTGCTTGCAGAAGAACTGTGAGCGTGAGGTTAGGAAGATGATAAACTCTGGCATTTTGCTTCTTCCAGGGAGATACCATATTAGATGACTGCGTACATATGGGATTCAAGAAAATAAATGCAGACCACATTAATGGAAGCCAGATCACTGATGGGAAAGGAGGTGAAAGGGCTTGCAAAGAGTCACGAGGAGAAAACTTTCTGGAAAACTCTTCGTGAATATATTGGTTTCATAGGTAAATGTCAAAACTCACAGAAACCACATAATTTAAATATGCATAGAAATAATAATGTTATAGAGACTGTCTTCTCTAGATATTTAAAAGTGAGTCATTATCTTGCTTTAATATTTTACTTAAGAATCTGAAACTTTTCAAAAGAATTATTTGTACATTAGCTCTTTTCCCTTGCTTGTTTCTTGGCAAGTTTGCACTAAGAAAATATTTCAGTTATTTTTGTTTCCATGTTTGTTTTAAATCAGTTCACATACAAGAATAATTAATTTTCAAGTGCTGGTAAATATATTTAAACATTGGCTATTGGTGTACTTACAATAATTATCAACTTGGTGCATAATTTCAGTTTTGGTTTGTGTGGCTCTGTTATCTCCGAGCTTGGCAGGTAGATAGGAAACAGATCATCACACATTCAAAGTCTGCCTTGGCTGAGTAGTGAGCTCAAGGCCAACCTGAGCTACACAGCGAGACTCTGGCTTAAAAACAAACAGAAAAGTCAGTTTTAGTAAAGACCAGTATTTTATTAAAATTTCATTGAAATATTTGCACATTAACTGATTTATCAATTTGTATACATTCATGGCAACAAAAATTGTTATACTATGGAATGAGTTATGTATATGTACTTAAAAATAAATTTCAGTGTTCCTAGGATTATATGAATTCTAAAATTTTTCTTTTCCTTTCATCTTGCTTTAAAAATATTTACAGGAAACATAACACTTAAATATTACTTAAGTATAAATGTCCCATATATTTAAAAAATTATGTTTCCAATTTTTCAACATTTTCCTTAAATTGTTTGAGCTGGTTTTCAAAATATGGCTTAATTAAATTGACTAAAATGACTATTTATATTAAACTGCAAATATTTAAAATTTTGTTAGCATATTTCAATTGACATATGAACCATTTAATTGCAAATATTTTATAAAGTACATTAAGCCTTGTATTTCTTACATAGAGTTTCTGAACTAATTTGACTGTAGGTCAACAAAAAAGCATACTTCCAATTATTTCTATGCTGCCCCAAATCTACTTATTTCTATCAAATGGAAAAGCAGAGAATATGAGCATTTCTATCCCAAATATTATCATGGAAAAATAATGTGCATTATGCTTCATCCACTGGTGCTTTATTGGCTCTGTGATTGTATCTTCAGTTTCAAATAGTATATATGTGTTCATTGGACCAAAGAATAACTCATTTCAAATCCACTTTTATTTGTACCATGTGTCTCTAGAGGCAAAAAATGCCGGCAAAAGTGCACAAAATTGGGGGTTACCACAGGTAGAACCAGACAGGTAAAGTATTATATTAAAAAAAAGCCACATTTCAGAAAAATGCAAGAAAAATTAGACTGGTAAAATATAAGCAGGTTTGTTTTCCATCAAATAGTCACATAAAATTTAAAGGAAGAAAACTCCTAGAGACCTTTGGATAAAAAATACAAAGGTAAACTAAATTAAAATTTTATATGAAATATATAACATAAAATGTACTTAAATTTTGATTACCCTTTCAGCAAAATAAGATATAAATGCACAGAAACTGAGTTTCTCAAAATGCATAGCTAACAAGCAGGACAGAAGTTTTCTATTGACTGTAGAAAAGTTATTCAGCTTACTGAGTTATAGAAAGATAAGAACTTATCGTGCTTTATATTTTGATCATATTATCATTATTGCACCCACCTTCATTATCTATCTAACAATTTTAAATCCTTAAATCTATTCATTAGGGTGATATGAAATACGTTAAGCATGGTGTGATCTTTGGATATATGAGCATATAACCATTTCTTCAATAGCCGTAGTTTATTCAATCTCATCACTAAACCTAACCTCATTTAAATATACGTATTTCCTGTTAGGATATGCTGAGCCAATTGTAATCAAGGGCCTTTGTAGATATTTTCTATTTATAAGACAGGATCTCATTATGTGATTTAGGCTGACCTTGAACTCTCAGTGATCCTCTTGCCTCAGTCTTGAGTCTACTGGAATTACAGGTGTGTGACACCAAGCCTGGCCCTTTTTAAAACATTTTTGCTCTTTTTTTGTGTGTTTTTTTAACATATATATTTCATTTAGAAAAGTATTATGTTCTTCTCAGTCACTAAAAGTAGAAAAACCACAATAAGTGTGTTTTTATGTTGTTCTCGGAAGCATTACTCCAGTTTGAGAACAGACTTTAACACACGAAGTATCTCTGACTTCAGTGACAATGTCACTGGTGTTGGTCAAACTCACAGTTTGGAAGAGGTGAGGACTCATGCTCTTGGTGATCATCATGATTGGAAAGGAAAGATAAAAACGAGATGTGCTATCATGAAAAATATGGATCTGACTGTGTAGTTTTATAGCTGAATGGAAATCTTAGTGTCTGAAAGAAAGAAGAAATCCATCTAGCTTTTCAGAAAGTGACCAGCAAGGTGATTTTTCCATGAGGTAACTGGCAATTCAGTGCTTTTTCTCTTAGTCAAGAAAATCCTGACTCCTAGGAGAGAGTGTGTAGGATTTCAGTGTTTCTGTGTTACAAAATACATGCACTTACAGTCTCGGCTTGGTATTTAGTACTTGACATTAGGTTTCAAGTTTCCTCCTCTGTCTTATTTTCTTCTTAAATTAACATTTTAGATATCAGTATTCAGGTCCTTTCGGGGAAAGAGTGAAGTGAGAGAGAATTTTCTCCTCTGTCTGACATAGCACTAAAAACTCTGTAAGGGGTATGATGCCTTTTGGAATATTCAGGCAATATTGCTGTATATACAAAAGTTCTAAAGCAGTAAGTAGACAAAAAGTCTCTACTCAGACCTAAGCCATTTTCTTGATTGACAATGAATTTTTCCTGTGTTTTCAAATACTCATTTTCTTACTAGAATAGGTAAGTTCTCAACAAGAAATAAACTCCCAAACTACCCTTCTCTTTCAATGCTGTGCTGGTAGATAGTATATCCAACATGCACATTAGTCATTGCATAATTACTCTAAATATGCTTTATAATTTCAGTTGATTGAATCAGTTTGAGTTACACTGGAGCAATAGAAGTGGAAAACTTGTTTTCATCCTCATATTAAACCTGTGTGTTAAAGAATTAATGTTTAAAATAACAAAGATTGATCAAATGACATGAAAGCTCGAGAGGTGCTTACTAGTTAAACACATGAAAATTGTTTTTGAAAACCAACATTGAAGTGTATGGGAATTACACTATGAGCACATATCAACAAATCTGCTATTCAAGTAAACCTAGGAATAACCTGAGCACAGTTCACTTGCAACTCTACAAGGAGAAGTTCAAATGTAAGGACACTCTCAAAGAGTATGACAAAGGAAGTGAGAGAAATGTGTGAATTTAATGAAGATGGAGCATAAATAGAAGAGCAGCTCTTTCAATTAAGTTAGATAAAAGAGTTTGGAAGATCCGCTGTGTCAGAATATGTAAATATAAAAAATGGACCTGTTGGACCACAAAGTAACTCAAAGTCTACTTACTTGAGGAACTTTCAGACAGTATTTTCTGTTCCCACCATCAGTGTCAGAAACTTTGGATTTCTACATATCATTTCATTACTAGATATTATTAATTGTTTGGAATCTCATTGTGATTTTTATATAATTTTGTTAATGACTAATGATGTGCATCTCTCCATTTATTTACACATCATTAGTTTATCTCTAAAATAAAGTCTGTTTAGGTCTTCAGCATATTTTAATTGAGCTGTCTTTTAGTTATTGCATTGATAATTTTATATTCTCAATATGGGTATTTTTTTAGAAATATTACTTTGACAACTGCCACCCCAGCACACCGTGCAGCTCCTGCTGAGTGTGGAGCACTGTTTTCGTTTGTTTGTTTTTTCTATCACACATTATTTCCAGAAGCTTCTGCGACACAGTCTTCATGAGCTCTGGGTAACGCTGTGTTCCCAAGATCCGTCTGGGAGAAGCAGCCTGGGGCAGAATATGTAATTTGCATGATTCATAAAAGGTGTGACATCTCTTGTGGAGCTAAGAGTTTCTAACCTCAGTGGATTGTTTTCCTTAAGAGAATCACATCTGATGGTTGTAAACTCAGCTAAGGGCAAGATCAGGGAACCACAGATTTTCTACAATATTTTCACGTCACTTTTATTCTCAAGATAAGGCAGCTGAAAATTAGATTCCAGATTTGACAGTGTGCCTACAGAATTATAATGTAATTTAAATTCACATCCTCAGCAGGTTCTCGAAGTGAATGTTACGACATAAATTAGAAAAGAATAGGTCCCAGAGTATGTAAATAGCAAGATTTTATGAAAACAAACAAAATATGGACTGCATTTGCTAACCCTTCCTCCCATGAATGACAATAACAAAGTTAATGGAAAACTAAAGTAAATCAGCAAAAGCTGTTTTTCAGGAATAGGGGATTGGCTTTCTCAACTTGGATAATGTTCTTGAATTTCTGAGTTTTATATGAGCAGGAAAAGGATATAGCATATGTTAAGGAGAATGAAATGACAAGGATTAAAAATGATCACAGAGAAATCTAATCTGTCAGCCATGTATATCTGATTCCTTGGCAGCAGATATGTATAGATCTTACTTAATAAGACTCCACCTGTCTCTATCCTCTATGAATGTATGTTTGCCTGTGTGTTTCTGTGTTATTGATCCTTACAATTACAAGTTAGTCTTAAAGACAATAATAATCCTATGTGGCTATGATTCCGATAGTTAAAAGACTTAACATTGCTGCAGAGATTCTTGGGACATTGTCTCATGTGAGGTCAAAAAAAAAAAAAAAAAGAATAAGTATGCATTTTTGCAAAGAGAAAGTTTCATTGTTCATTGTGGAAACAGATGCATGAGATTGCATGTGTTTGTACTCTGCGGAAATTTGTGATTGAAACATTTCTGTGCGTGTTAGTTGCCAAGATGGACAAATTTGTTTTACTGGTTTATGTCTCTTAGCTCTATGTGTGCCTTCCTAATGCACCATCTGCTAATTCAAATGAATTTTTGACATCTTGTGAATACTGTTATTGTCTCCCCTGATAAGGTATATAAAAATATTTTTCATGAGGTCCTTTTGTCATATGGAACTTTAAAATTGTGCATGAATACATTTTGTTAAAAATATGTGTATTTTGGTTTTTTGCATTTTTTTTACAATTTTTCAATTTTGCTTATTCCTCTATAGTTGGAAAAATAAAGTTTTCCTTTCTGTTTGGGTAGCCTGCAAACATCTTCCAGTTAATTTCTTTGTAATAATCCAAAGAGTATTAGTTATTTTCTTTTATGCAATGATATTTTTGAACTGATTTCATCTTGGCTTTCTTTATCACCTTCTTTGCAATTACAATTACTACAGATCTTGGAACATACAATATAGCTATTAAAAAGGGCATGTCTAGATCTAATATAATTTCCTCATAGTCTTCCACTTCAAACTATATATGTGATTTAATTTTGCATGTTTGTTTCCACTTTGGTAATTTTATATTTCAATATATCAACCTATGATTTCATCAATAGAGCCTTATTTCTCTTTGTCCTTTGGTCACCTCAATTACACTTGATGAAATGTTGAGTTGTCACGGCAAACCTCACTTTCTCCCTTGCTGTCTATCAACTTCCCCTGACTTTGGGTCACTCAGCTGTGTAGCTTGCACTCCCAGCAGTACTTCCTTCTCTCCCATGACCCTTCTGCCTATATTCCATCAGTCTGGTGATCATTCTTCTACATGTAAGCTTATTGATAATGTGTCTGGAAAAAGTAAGAATCACTCTTTTTGATAAAACCACCCATATAGACTCCAAAACCAGCCAATGCTTCAGCATTCTATGATGTTATTTCATATATCTTTCTTCATTTTTCTTTTCCATCCTATCTAAAAAGTGTTCTCATATTTAAAAGGGCAGGTTGCATGAATATTTCTAAAAAATCTGAAGGTAAGAGAGTGATTTTAATTATTATTATGATTATAATCACTATTACTGTTGTTGAGGATTGATAAAATATAACTTTTTCCATTATAGTTCAATTTATACAATATAACATCAGTATTAGTGAAAATACATTGAAATAGAATTAGTTTATCTTATATGCCTATCACTAATTTATTATCCTTTAGCCTCTATAACATTTTATGTTTCTGTGCAAGCAGTTTTAATGGTATTATCAATACTAATGTTCCTTTTGCTTCTTTGGTGACTATCATCATGAATTTGTGACTTATTTGTTCACATGAAATGCTGCTTTGCAGCAAATATGCTTGAAATGGAATGCATAATTATCAAAAAAGAGTCATGAACTTTTCTGTTTCTGTAAGAGAATAGCAGACGAATTCATAAACAGTTTAAAATAGAATAGAGTGTACTATTTCTTCAGGAAAGTATTTTTCATGTTTTTACTTTCAAATGCTTCTTTATATCTTAAATTGTCTTCATAACTTACTTGTATTTACCTATCTTACAATATTCATGGTAATACAGAGCTTTTAAGTTATATTAGGTCTTAAATTGTAGCTTTCCAATTTCTACCTCACTTCAATAGTGCAGAACTTACAATCTTCATCAAGGTTTCTCCTCAGTGCTAAGCACTTGCTTGTGGAGATAGTAAAACAAAGTGCTTCTGATTGATAATAAATTACACCACTAGCTAAATATACAGATAGACTAAGAAATAGATAGATGAACCTGTGAGTAGTTTAGAAATGATACTGTTAAACATATAGCTGAAATAGGTTTCCTTTAAATAAGCTGTTATAATAATAACAGTGTTAATATTTTTGTAAGAAAAAATCTCTTCTCTCAAGTATTATTTTATATTATTTTGCATGCCTCAGAGATTTGAACTATGGATGAAGTATGGATTAAGACTACTTGAGTAAATTGTGATATATTGCAGTCAATTACCTTTTGTATATCAAAATAGAACAAATTCAATAATTTAAACAACTCTGTGTTGTTTTGTGTATTCGAATTTCCATGGATTGAGAGTTCAGGCAATGATTAGATGGCCTCCTCGGAATTGTAAAATCATAGTATTGGAATGGATTTGTGGTCTACTTTGAGACTCAGAGCCTCCCACTGAATTCTCTGGTTGTTGTGATAATCTAGATTCTTGCAGTTGTAACACTGAGGTTCTATGTTTTAGAAGGAGACATAACTCTCTGTGCCCTATGATCTTCTTTGTAAAATGATAGTTTGGTTCTTCAGCCGTCTGGGAAAAAGTCACTGCTGTATTGAATTTCTCTGACTTTTTCTTTGACTTCTGCATGTTTAAGTTAGCAGGGCATTAATTTAGGACCACTGAATAATTTTCCTTTTGATCTATTAAGGTCAACTGATTAGAAAAGTTAAACTCACATAGAAAATCACTTACCCTATGCCACATACTACAAACTAAAAAGAGAAGTGGCATAATGTTGTATTCATATGTCCCAATAATACCCAAAGTGAGGTGATTACAGAGATCTCGCAGACCAGGGAGTAGAAATCTTATGGTACACTTTAGAAGTAGCAATATTACTATTAGGTAATTTATGTCTTTCAAAAATACTTTTCTCTTATCATTCCTACATCTTCAGAGTATTTTCCTTGTCATATGTCAAACAGACAGAATTGATGCTCAGGTGAACAGAATTAATAATATTGTAATTTTAGGAATCTTTTTTCCACCAAATCATCACATGTCAACATAAATAATGTACTTAAAAATTCTTGTTCTCATTGTCCTAGCAAGGAAGAATTTCAGACATTTGAGATGACTGATATAATATAGACTTAAAGCACTGGCTGGATTAACATATCCCCTCTTGCTATCTATTTTTACAGCAGCTGTTCTATAGCACCAGAACTAGAAGTTGAATCAAATATTCATAAAATTATATATAAAATATAATTTTATAAATGTTGTTACCTATATTGCTTGAATTATTTACTTATATTTTCAATATTATCAGTTGACTATTTTTGTGTGATTAAACAATAGTAGGCTATTTTAAATAATTATGTTGAGGCAGAGAGGGTCCCAGCACCTGCAGAGTAGGCAGTGGTGAATGAAGCTAGGTGGGTAAGGCTTGAAGCCCAAGCCTGAAAACAAAGGAAGTCAAGCGAATGGGACCAAGCCAGGAAAACAATGAACCAAACTCCACGTGTCTTGACTCCTCTTCTATCCTCAGGTGACTCCATCCAGCCCTCGTGCATTTCCTTCCCCGTTCTTCCCTTCTACCCTCCTTTTTCTCTTCTCTTCCCTTCCCTTTCCCTCCCCTCTACTCCCCCCACTTCCTTTTTCTTCCTTTTGTACTTCCTCCCTCCCTCCTTCCATCCTTCCTCCTTGCTTCTTTCTTTCCTTTGTTCTCTGTTTCTCCATCTCTTTCTTTTATGTTTCCTCTCTTTTATTTCTTTCATAAATACTTAGGTTGTACAAAATGAGATGTTGTTGTGTATACACATACTGAACTGTTTCATGCAGTCAAGCAAATTATTGTTGATCATCATCACACAGACTTATAATTTCGTCATTTAAAGACACCTAAAATTTACTCTTGCAACTAGTCTCCAGTTGGTAATATATTATTAGGCAGCTTTCTGTATAGCACATTTCCAGATTTCATATTTCCTGTCTTGATATTTCATGTATTTGTCTTGAACCAACACCACCAATCTGACGATAGACTTACTTATAATGCAGTGATTTTTTAAGGGAATAAAGTCAAACAAAACAGAATAAAGTTAATTAAAAGAGAGCAATGAAAGTGATACAGAACTTCAAAACAAGATAATAGGACATTATCAGTGGCTAACATAATGTCCCTTGTTTTCTTCAAAATAGCTGTCCAAGCCATCAGACGTAATAAAATCAAGCAAAACAAAACAGAATGAAACCAATAAAAACAAAAGAATGAAGATGTATTTTAAAAAGAATAAAACCAAATCAAACAAGACAGAATAAAGCAAATCAAAACAAAACAATGAAATTGATACTTAATTTCAAAATAAGATAATAAGAAATCAACAGTGATTACCATAACGCCTCTTGTTATCTTCAAAATTGCTATCCATACCACCAGACATAATAAAATCACACAAAACAAAGCAGAATGAAAATAACCAAAACAGAATGTTGAATAAAACAAAATAATAGAGCAGAACAAAGCAATGAGAGCAATATTTGATTTCAAAAACAAGACGGAAGGAAATCTCCCATAGTTGCTATACTGCATGTCATTAACCTCTTAATAGATGCTCAGACTACCAGCCTTAGGCCTGCAAAGTCAATCAAGCAGTACAAGCAGTATATTGTTTTGGTACTTCAGATGCTATCAACTCAACCTGGCCTCTGAATCAGCCAGTTGCTGGCAGGTGTGTGTGTGTGTGTGTGTGTGTGTGTCTGTGTGTGAGTGTGTGTGAGTGTGTGTTCTTGTCTCCCAGTCCACAGGCCAGTTGGCTTATGAGAAGGGTGAATTGACTTACTGTTACTCCTGCCAGGCCACGCATGGCTTCTGCTGACTCATGAGAAGGGTGAATTGGCTTGTTTGTCCTCCCAGGACATTTCAGTAATGTACTTTCTGTACTGCATTTATCCATATACCTCCTTCTTCACTCCCCATGGCTGGCTATTTCACATTTTTAAAAATTTCACATAGAAGTGAGATTGTATGGTATTTTTCTCTCTTTGGGTCTGTTTGGCTTTTTAGACTGAGCATAATATTTTCGTGATTTACCCACATCTGTGTCCACCAATGCCCAATGGCTTTCTGAAAGGCGCTGAGTAATCTCAATTTTGCAGCACTCTTGCTAGTCTGCTACTTTTCTGATATTTGAGAGTGTGAAATTCTTTAATGTTTAGCAATTGTCTAATTCATTGTGACTTTAACATTCATTTCAGTGATTCTCAGGAGGCTAAGACATTCTTGCAGGTAATAGAAATTCCTGTAAAATACCTACATATATATCTTCTGTCTTCCTCATGAATGTTTAATTGTCCTCTGTCAACTGGAAAATCCTGTGTTTCTTAGTATTTCCCAATGCCATCTTTGTCATATATGAAGTGTTCACTCATGTGTGTTGTGTTTAAGGACCCCATGTTTTTCTTGTCTTACTTTCCAATATATCTATCTTGAAGTAACAATATGCCAATTCAAAAAAAATGAGTTGAAATATTTAATAGAGCACATCTTTCATCTCAGTATCTTTTTTCTCTTTTCTTTTTAATTATCTTTTTTCTCTTTCTTTTTTTCTTTCTTTAATTCTTTTTCATCTCACTTTTTACTTTTATAGTGCATCTCCAAGCTTTAATTGACCCTATGCATTTATACAAAATTTTTCAAAGAACTTTCAACTTTCTCTCAAAACTAAGAGACTATTAATGGAGTTACATGAAATCTTTAAAGCAGTGCAATAAATTGGTATATTTATAATACTGAGACTTTATATGGCAATACTAAGAATATTATTTATTCATTTATTTGGTCTTTTATAAAAAAATTTCTCCATGAAGTTTTAGTTTTTAATGAAAGAAGTCTTGCCTACAGCTTTCCATATATATCTTTAATGTTTTATCCTTATTATTGCCTGACATTTTAGATAGCACCTTTAATTTCCTTTTTGTCTGTTTTTCTTGTGTATAGGTTTCAACTGATATATCCATAGTATATCCAAAAATGAAGCTCAACTTCTCCTTCTAATAAATTTTTGGATCATTAACTTGGACACTATAATTTACAAATTAATAAAAGTCAAGGTCAACTTGTAAAACTGTATATTCAAAGAGAGACAGTATTGTTTGATTATTACTTATACAGGATGAAACAGAAATATAACCACAAAATTATAACAAGGATCCCTAAAACCAGATCAGAAATAAATGCAAATTGAATATAATTAAATTAATAAAAGATTTAAGACCAGTCAAAACAGATATATAAAATAGGACATATAAAATAGGCTGCTCCTATTAAAGTTTCAAATTGACTTACAAAGAAAAAACAACTTTTATGTATGCTCCAAAATACTGAAAAAAGCTAAAAGTAATTGAAGTTGGAAAGTTATTTCAGTCAACTCCAACAAGAAAAATGAGTATGATTTTAATTTCTGAGATGAGACAAAATATAATTCTGCCAAACAGTTCATTAATAAAATAATCACACTTGGACCCCAGACTTTCAGCGTGGAGGGCAGGCTGCTTCTGTGCCCACCATCGCACTGCCCTTGGATCCTGGAACTTCAGCACAGAAATCAGACCACGTCTGTGCCTGCTGTCCTGCCCTCGGGGATCCCCCCACCTCCTGGACCCAGTATTACTGTTGATATTCAGTCCCCACATCCTGTCCTAGAATCTTGGACTCCTGTGTATTAACTGTGCTGGGTTGATGGGAGACTCAGTAATCCCTCATCCAGACAGAAGACCTCAGCAGGCTTCCATCAGTGTGGTGAGTTTGCCCCTAAAATAGATATCTTCAGTGGGTAAACAGGAGCAGTAGTGAAGCTCCCTCCAGCTGTATGACCTTGACAAGATTGACAAGAGTGTGGATGAGTCCTTCCCCCATACAGAGATCATCAGGTAAGTTGAAGAGTGTGCCAGTAAGGCTTCCAAAAACCTAGAGAAAATAAAAAGGGCTTATGAGGCACCTGGTGATACAGTAGGGTCCCAGCAAAGACAAACACTATTGGCAGGGAGATCTGATGACCTGGAACAAGCTGAAGACTTAGTAGCAGCAGAAACTAAGGGTTGACTTCAATACTCCTAAGCTAGTCAGCCTAGGAAGAATATAGGACTCACCTAACAGGAAGCAAGAATTCAGGTGAGTGGCCCTCCTTTTTATTATGGTACACAGCAATTGGACAAACATCAACCACAGAGTAGGACCCTAAGAAACACACTACCAACAGTTGAGACTAGTGGGATTGAAATACCAAATATTAGCTAGAAAGAAGAAAATGACAAAACAAAAAAGCAAAATGCTATTTCAAACATCTAGCCCATAAGGAGCAAGTATAAGAGATACTGGAATAGAAAAGATAGCAAGTGAAATAAAAAGATAAATCCATGAGGCTATATAGGAAGTCAAATTAAAAATAGTTTCTCACATAAAGACAGAAATAACAACCTTAATAAAGGAGTTGCCCAGCACAGCAAGAGAAGAAATAGATAAAAAAGTGCAGGAGCATGGGAAAATGATTGAAACCTTGAATGAAGAATGTAAAAATCAAGCAGAATGCATGTAACAAATTCAAAGTGATATCAAAGAAATTCTACTGAAAGCTAGAAAAGCTATTTAAATGAAACTGAGGGTAGAATTTTGGACCTTGAGAACAGGATCACAGTTAGTGATCATGAAAGGATAGAATTTTTTTTTTGTTTTTGGTACAGGGGATTGAACTCTGACTGCATGGTTGCAAGGCAGTCCCTTATGCCACTGAGCTAAATTCCCAGCCCTCTAAAGGGTCGAACTTTTAAAAATAACAAAGCACCATGAAATGACAATTCAGAAGCTTCAAAAATGATGCCAAAGGCTTCAGTGACCCACAAGAGAGAGATCCTGGCATCTTGGGACCTGCACCCTGTGGTGACCTGGGGTGCCAGGAAAACAAGGAACTCCGCCCCTCTCTGGTGAGCAGCTGTGAGCCTGACAGTGGGAGGGCTGAGAATCAAACATCTCATGTCGTCCTGTCCCCAGTCCCGTGTCCCCCCCTCCCACTTAGCAAGTAGGAGCCAGTGAACTGGGTGCCTTGTGAAAGACTGGCTATGTTGTTTTGCATGAACTCTCCATATACAAAGATATGGACAACCATATAGAAGAAAACAAGAGGCAATATGATAGATAGTGAAGATCCCTGGTTGTCTAGCTTTGAAATTTATGCTTTGTTATGTCCCATTTTGTTCTGTTTTGTTGTGTTTAATTTTACCCCCTTTAAAATAAATTATAATATCAATAATAACACACCATAAAAATAATGCCAAGAGAAATAATATGATTAATAGGCATCGATGAAGTTGCAGGAGTTAACACAAATGACATCAGTAAACTATTCGCAGAACTTAATAGCAGAAAATTGCCCAACCATGGTGAAAAAATCTGCTATTCAGACAAGAGAAGCATACAGGGCATCAAACAGTCACAACAAACATAAATCTACACCCAGAAATATAATAATTAAGATCCCAGACATACATGTTAAAAACAGAGAAAATGCTGTTAGGGAAGAGATACAACTCACCTATCAAGGAAATCCCATTAGAATCACGGAAGAGTTTTCAACACAAACCTAAAGTTAAGGCGAGCTTGGAGTGAAGTATTTCAAGCCCTGAAAGAAAACAAATTTCAACCTAGACTAATGTTCCCAGCAAAACTGTCTTTCAAATTTAATGGAGAAAAAGATACTTCCATGACAAAGAACAACTGAAGAAATTCATGTGCACCAAACCAACCCTAGGAAGAATAATGAAATACATACTAGATAGAGATAAAAATGATCACAATTCCCAGAATGAAACCACCAGGCAGGGTAAGCTATAAAATGAGGGAGAAAAGCAGAAAACCAACAACAGACAAAAAAAATGACAAAGTTGAGCCAGTAAATATCAGTTATATCCATCAATGTAAATGGCCTCAATTCATCTATTAAAAGAGATAGATTGACAGAATGGATCAAGAAACAGGATCCCACAATATGCTGTATACAAGAAACACACTTGAATCAAAAAGAAACTCATAGATTAATAGTCAAATGATGGAAAACAGTATTCCATGCAACAGGAATGCAGAAAAATAGCAAAGATAGTGATTCCGTTTGTAGACAATGTAAACTTCAAACCTAAAATGATTTAAAAGAGACAAAGAAGGTCACTACTTACTTGTTAGTGGAAAAATTAAAGAGGAAGAATTAACAATTATAAATATATATGCACCAAATGCAGTAGCACCCAACTATATAAGAGAAATACTAATGGACATGAAAAACCAAATACACAAGAAGACAATTGTAGCAGGGAATCTTAACACCCCACTGTCACAAAGAGATAGATCAACTAGAAAAAAAAATCAGCAAAGAAATAATAGAACTAAATCAAACATATGAGCAATTGGACTTAGTAGATGTTTACAGAGTATTCCACCCAACCACATAAGAATGTACATTTTTCTCAGCTGTACATGGGACATTCTCCAAAATAGTCCATATTCTAAGCCACAAAACATTTTTAAGTAAATGCAAAGCAATTGAAATTATCTCATGCATACTATCTGACTACAGTGCACTAAAACTGGAAACTAATGGCAAAATAATTGCAAAACCTGCATAAATAAATGGAAATTAAATAAAAAACTTTAGAAAAATCACTGGGTTACAGGTGAAACTAAAAAAGAAATTAAGCAATTCTTAAGATTCAATGAAAATAATGGTACAACATCCAACATCCTGAAACCTGTGGGACTCAATGAAAGCAGTCCTAATAGGGGAAATAGCAATAAACTCTCATATAAAGGAAACAGAATGAACACAAATAACCAACCTAATGCTACCTCTCAGGCTTCTAGAAAATGAAGAGCAAGACAAACCCAAAGCTCAGAGAAGAGAGGAAATTATAAAGATCAGAGCAGAAGTTAATGCAATGGAGACTAAAAAGCAATACAAAGAATTAATGATTCAAAAAGCTCGGCTTTTGAGAGAATAAACAAAATTGGTAAACCTCTAGCCAAACTTAAGAAAAACAAAAACTCAAATTCATGCAATAAGGACTGAAAAGAGAGAAATTATTACAGAGCCCATGGAAAATGAAAAGATCATGAATACCTACTTTGAAAACCTCTACTCACATAGGGAAGGGTAAACATAAGAAATGGACAGATTTCCAGAAATGTATGAACTACCAAAGATCAATCAAGAAGATATATCAATTTTGAATAACCCAATACCAGCTGTTGAAATTGAAAATGTGATTAAAAACTTACCAACAGATAAATGCCCAGGTCCTGATGGATTAACAGCTGAATTCTACAAGAAATTTACAGAAGATTTGACACCAATATGCCTTAAACTCTTCAATGAAATTGAAAGGGAAGCAATCCTCCCTAACTCATTCCTGGAGGCAAGTATTACTCTGACACCAAAACCAGAGAAAGGCCCAACCAAAAAGAGGAATGATAGACCAGTCTCACTAATGAACATTGATGCAAAGATTCTCAATAAAATACTGGTTAATAGAATCCAGGAAATCAACAAGAAGATTATATATCACAACCATGTGAGATTTATTCCAGGAATGCAGGGATGGCTTAACACACACAAATCAATAAAAATAATACACCATATCAACAGAACCAAAAACAACAACAAAAAATCATCTCAGTAGACACAGAAAAAGCTTTAGATAAAGTCCAACACTTGTTCATGATAAAAACACTTCAGAAACTCATAATAGATGGAACCTACATCAATATGATAAAGACCATCTATGACAAACCAACAACCAACATTATACTAAATGGATAAAAACTGAAATCTTTCACTCTAAAATCAGGAACAGGACAAGGATGTTCCCTATCACCAATCCTATTCAATATAATTCTGGAAATATTAGGCAGAGCAATTAGATAAAAGAAACAAATTAAAGGAATAAAGATAGGACAGGAAGAAATTAAACTATCACTATTTGTAGATGACATGATACTCTATATAGAAGACCCAAAAGATTACATTAAAAGACTACTATAGGTAGTAAATTCAGCAGTGTAGCTGGATACAAAGTCAACACTCAAAAATCAATAAAATTCTTGTACACAAACAAAAAACTTAATAAGAGAAAAATTATGGAAATATTGCCTTTCACAATAGCATCTAAAAAAATGAAATACTTAGGAACCAACATAACCAAGAATTTACAACATCTATATGCCTAAAATTACACTGTTCTAAAACAGGAGATTGAAAAGGATGCTAGAAAATGCAAAGATATTCCTTAATCTTGGTTAGAAAGAACCAACATTATGAAAATGGCCATAGTCCCAAAATTGTTGTACAGATTTAATGCAATCCCAATCAAAATACCATTGACATGCCTTACAGATCTAGAGAAAGCACTCTTAAAATTCATTTGGAAACAGAAGAAAACTAGAATAGCAAAGGTGATCCTGGTCCATAAAGGCAAGGCAGGAGGCATCTCAATTTCTGCCTTGAAACTATACTACAAAGCTACAGCTATAAAATCAGCATGGTACTGGCAAAGAAATAGACCTCAGGATCAATGGAACAGATTAGAAGATGAAAACACAACTACAAAGACATTTTGCCACCTGATATTTGCAAAGGGGCTAAACATGTTCACTGAAGAAGGATAGTCTCGTCAATAAATGGTGTTGGAAAATTTGGCTTTCCACATGCCAAAAGCTGAAACTAGCACCATGTGTATCACCATGCACTAAAGTGAAAATGGATCAAAAATCTAAATACTAAAACAGAAACACTCAATCTACTGGAAGACAAGGTAGGTAAAAGTCTTGGAGACATAGGGTAGGCAGAGACTTCATGAACATAATGCAAACCAAATGAGACATACTTCAAAGAATCTACAACTGGGATCTCATATTACTAAAAAGATTTGCACTTTAAAAGAAATTAGCAACAAAGTGAAAAGAAAACCCACAAAATGGGAAAGAATTTTAACCAGCAATTCCTCAAAGGACTTTTATCCAGTGCATACAAAGAATTGAAAACCATCAAGCCCTCCAAATTCAAAGACCCTCTCCAATAATGGGCATCAGAGGTGAACACACAGTTCTCAGATGAAGATACACAAATGGAAAATAAATACATGAAGAAATGTTCACCATCACTGGTCATTCAAGAAATACAAATTAAAACAGTATTGAGATTTCATCTCACTCCAGAAAGAATGGCTGTCATCAAGAAATCAACTGATAACAAATGTTGGCAAGGCTGCAGGGAAAAGGAACACTTCTCAATCATTGGTGGGAGTGTAGACTGTTGCAGCCACTATGGAAATCAGTATGGAGAGTTTTCAGAAGACTAGAATTGGAAGTTCCATTCAATGTACCTATTCTCCTCCTGAATATTTTTCCCCCCAAATTGAAAATATATGCCGTAGTAAAATGTGTGCAACCATGCTTGTAGCAGCACAATTTGTAATAGCTAAATCATGGAAGCAACCAAAATGCCCATCAACCACAGAGTGGATGTAAAAGATGTGGTATTTTTATACAATGAAATATTACTCAGGTATAAAAAAAGATGATCTTGAGGCTTTTATAGGGAAATGGTGCCAACTTGCAACTATCCTTATAAGTGAAATAAATCAGAGTCATATTTGTAAGTATCACATTGTCTCTCTAATGTAAGAAATAATAAAAACTGAAGAAGTAAATAAGATTCAAAATGTAAAATAGGTATTATAGTAATAGAAGGAAAGGAAAGTGCTCTAAATGATAAAACTGTATGTGTGTTTGGGTGTGTAAAATAGATAACCATACTACTAAGTTTTGTTGGATTATCAAACAGAATGATTTGATCGCCCACTTTTTATGCCTTGATTTTGTAACTTGAACAACTATTTCTAAGATGACAGCATGTAATTTATCAATTAGTGATTTCTTAGCAGTATTTTTTTTTGAAATTCTGTAGTATTTCCCCCCTTTTTTATGCTTTGCTTTTTTTCTCTAAATAAATAAAATAAAGCAATCATAGAATTTTGTATGAAAAATCACAATTCAGAGTGTGTAACAATAATATTATATTTTGAATTCTAGGCAAATTATATAAAAAGTAGATGATTACATCCTAGGAAAGCAGATATAAAAATTAAAGTCATTAGTGTTTGAAAGGACTTACAAAGTGATTTTATACTAAAGATAATGTTCTTGAAGTAGAGCACTACAAATGAAATCACTAAAAACAGCATAATTTTGGACAATTCTATAAAATACTCAAATACCAAGAAGCTACAATATTTCATAATTTCTTATAAAACCAGAGAAGGTTATAAATGTAAACTTTAGGCCAGGAATATAGCTCAGTAGCACAGTGCAAAAGGTTGTGAGTTTGCTTCCTGGTACAAATAAATAAATAAATAAATAAAAGATAAACTTCTAAATTTATTTCTAGGGAACATATAACTTTAATATATAAACCTGATAGAGCCACATTTACTTGATTGGTTATCATGTTCCTTAAAATAACCATATAACTAAAGCTAAATAAAATGCTAGCAAGACAAATGTTTATCTTAATTCTTCTCCCTCTTTCTCCCTCTTTTTCATATACATACATACATACATGTTCATTATAAGGACTCATTTATATTGATACCAAAGTGAGGTTTTATTAGTAATGTAAGAATTATACAATATTTATACAGTGCTTCAACATAATTTATTATGTGAATAATTTCAAGAAGAAAAATCATATCACTATCAATATGGACTCTAAAAATGGGTTTGGCCACTTATGTTGTTGTTGTTGTTTGTTTTTGGTACCGGGGATTTAACTCCACCTCAGGCTTGCCAGGCAGGGTAAATTCCCAGCCCTGGGATATATTCATATAAATTTACATTTAGAACTGATGCAAAGTACTACAGAGAAATACAGAATTCAGTGATACCGTGTAGTCTAGAACTTAAAAAAGAAGCAGTGACTTTATTAGAACTGCATGTTTACAGAAATATCTAACAAGAGTCAATGATGGCACTACACACAGTCAGAATGGCACGCATAGGCATCCCAGAGAGTGATCGAGAACCTTGTGCGGTGAATGAAACGGGTCAGGTCACTGAACTGAGTGAAGTACAGAAAAGTTTTGGGGGAGTGTGCAAACGTCGAAATAGAGAATTACAGCTCTAAAATGTACGCTGGCACATTTCTCAAAACAGTTTGATGATGTGTTCTAAAATCTTTAAATAGGAATGCATTTGTCAAAAATGTAGCTTCTTATGAGTTATTCTAAATGAGGTAGATAAATGCATATGTAAAGACAGGATAGTCATTATGTATTCCTTATATATAGTCCACACACACATCTGTAACAGAATAAATTATTTTGTATACAAAAATCTTGTATACAAATATTAATCATTTGAAGTAATGTGTTCTGAAAGTAATATCTTTAAGAATTTATGTTTTTTATATACTTTGAGGTTAAGAAGAATGGAATTTGTTCTTCCAAATATGTAATATTTTCTAGTATATATGTAACTTCCACTGATACTCTAAAATGTTTTTTTGCACTTCTGATCAAAATGAATTTTTCTTATAGAGCCACTTATAATAAGAGCATAATTCTTCATTTATTAATTATAACTTGCCGTCATCATGAAATTTAAATATTTGAGGAGTTTGTGTATTTTTAAGTTGGAGTGAATTTTCCTTTATTGCAATAATAAACTTTTAAATATTATCCTTGTTACCACTCTGCGATGTCCATACACCATGACGCAAAGTTTTCATGGAAGTTCATACAATTATTTAGAAAGCAAGGCAGTAATTCATAACAAAGGCTGGAAGAAATTTAACTTTAACCTTAACCATGTAAGTTGAAGCTATCTCAGAAATCATAAATGTCAGTTTCTCATTTCAGTTTATTAGGAGTTACATTGCTTTTCAAAAACTCCTGATGAAAGGTTGGAAGTATGGCTTAGTGTCAGGAAGCCTCCCTGGCTAGCTTGTGGTAACGAGTTTGATTTCTGATACAAAAAGGAAACAAGCAATGAAAAAAATATGATGAAATTATTCAATTCATAATGCTTATCTATTAAAGAGTCAGTAGTATGCTTAAATATTTTAGGTAAAATTTTATTATCTTTTTTTCTAAATAACCAGTGATAAAAAAATTATAATATAGGCTAAATTTTTAACTATAAAGTAAATATAACAAGGTGTAAATTAATTGATGTGAAACTAGAACAATTATATAAAATTATTCTTCTAGTAACTCAGACTGAAAATACTGTAAACTTTATAAAATATGAATAAATTGAGATGCTAAGTGATTCTTAAAATTTGCTTTAGGAAGCTACATAACACGTACTTCTTTTATGGAAACAAAAATTGCTATCACTTAGATGTGAGATATATCAATATTAAAAAAAATTAACAATTACTTCTGACATTAATAATGTTTCAGAAAAATTTTATCCATTTTTTAACTTAAATATTCTTAATTTATTAAATTTAATTAGATTATAACTTTGGAAAGTTCAGTAATAAGCAGTATTTTTACTGGCCATTTAATTTTTTAAAAATCATTATGCATTCATTTTTATTTCATGGCATAATTTATTACTGATAATCCAACACTTACAGAAATAATTTTAGAATATAGTACTATCAGGAAACCTGAACAGAAATTTCATTCTGATGAATTTTACCAATCTTTCTTGTTATATCAATTAACATATTGGTTTTCTTTGCCTCTACTGAGAAAAAAAATACAGCATGGCTTTTAAGATTGTAGATACAACTTCATATTTTTAACAGCTACCTCACTAAAGCCAAACAGAACAACATCTTAGACCCAATTAACTCATATGATTAAAACATATATATGTGTTGAGATTTAAATTTCTTACTATATGTATATCCCTTCTAGAGATTGAAATCTAGTGGATTCCTAAAAAGGATAAAAGATTTGTCTTATGATCATAAATGATATTTTATTAATTTATGACAGTGATAAAAATCTATATATAAAATTGACATATGTTCAATTTATACATTTAATGTGCAGCATTACAGATAGTGAAGGAAAGTGATTTTCAGTGTAAAAAATAATATAATTCAAGAATAAAGCTAATTAATTTAGAAGTGATTAACCATAACCATCCCATATGAATGATGAAAAAATATATACACTCCGGAAAGTTTACATGGGACATGAACCAACTCTGCACATGAGTGCCATCATTATGTACTGCAAATATCTATTACTGAAATTTTTTTTTAATTAAAAGGCTTACCACAATTCAATAACCAACCCAAACTATACAATATGGATATAGTATTTATTATAATTTTCCTTCATAATCCTGTATGGTAATACATTTTGTGATCCTCTAACAAAATACATGAGGTTAGGCTTCTAATGAAACAAAGTAGCTCATCTGACTGGTATTTCTGATTACTGAAGAGTTGAAACAAACGTTACAGTTATCCCAGTGAGAGTGCCCTGGCTGTGGGACAGCCTGGTGAAAAAGCAGAAAGGGAAAGGCTGTGTGTGAGAGAAGCAAGTGTGTGGGCGACCTCAGTTCATCACTGTGTGAGGCTGACCCGCTCTGCTCTATGATGTCAGCCTGGGTCCGCATCTGAGCACAGATATGCCCTGGTGTAATGTCTTACACCTGGGCTCTTACAGGTTCCACTGCACTGTCACTACCACACTGAGGATACATTTCCAGCACAGGAACTTTGGGGTCACATAATGTGAGTATTTTGTAGATAAGGTAAATGACCCAAAGCAAAAATTGAATGCAACGTACATGATACATATTTTTAAATATAATGAATTAATGAATCAATCATTCCAATAATTGATTGATTACAGAATGATGGTTATGATAGTCCTCCAGGTCCAAGCGCATCCAGATCTCCTGCACTCTTAAAAATTTAAATGAATACTCTCTATTATGGCATTTAAATTTAGTATCCCATAATATTATTGCATTATAATAATAGTGTGTTAAGGCACTCTGACACAACTGAATTCCCTCTAGGCTCCACATACTTAATTTTCAAAATTGTTTTAGCAAACAGATTGTAGTAGTTGATTGATCTTATCAGTTTGAGACATTTAGAAGCTTAACTAAATGGGTTTAGCAACTCTACACCCAAGGATGTAGAAGAAGACCCACCCTAGGGTGGCTCCTCACCTGGAGGTATAAAAGGGAAGGAGGAAGGGTGAATGCATTCCATTCTTGAGGGAAGCTCCAGTCTTCCCCTTTGGTTGGACCTCGTCTCCTGGCTTCCAGTGTAGACTCTTCAGCTTTCTGGCACAGACTCTTCAGCTTTCCATCATAGAGCCTTCAGCCTTCTGTGGCAGACCCATCAGCCTGCTGGTGTGGACTTGCATGAGACACTAGGGTGAACTCCAGACCTTGGATTGAATCCTTCAGCCTCCAGTGTGTAGACACCCTCTGCATGCTTCCTCATCTGACTCCATGGCTGACATTCCTAAGCCAATCTTCTTGTTTCTTTTACAGCTGTACATCTCATGTTCATCTCTTCTCTCTAGTAAAACCCTGACTAGTACACAGATGTAGAAAGAATTCTTGGTTAAAATAATTCCTAAAAATCAGAAAATAATGAAGGGTGTTAAGTGGAAAAAAGTGCAAGACTATTGCACAGCATTGGTTTACAATTGCATTTTCATTCATGAGAGAAAATGTTAGTTGTATGAAAGCAAACTAAATTGAAAATGTACAGTAAATTTGGTTGAAAAAAATCTTGTTAGTACGGTATGCAAAATGCAATCTTCAAAATGGTAAGCGATGGTGTGAAGAGTAAGTTATTAAATAATTCAAGTGTTAAAAACAAAATTTAATAATGAGCTTGTTGAAGACATGCAATTTCCTCAAATAAGGTGTATTAAAGTTTATATTTAACAGTATTCAGAAAACAACACCTGAAACTCTACTGAGAAAATGATTATGACATGCAAGGTACTAATGTTTGTATTACTAGTGTACAGTTTTATATAATTGCCTTTGCCTTCTAAATATCTACATAATTCTTTAGTAATTTATGACCAAAAGGGAGGGTACAGTAACAGAATTTATTTTTGTATTTTATAAACAGAATGAGGAAACACAGGTCTTCATAAGAGCACTCAATTTATATAAAAATGAGATCTATTTAATTGGAATTTCTCAGTAAGTTGACATTAGGAAGGTCATATGTGGACATTTCAGTGATGAACAACAGCTATGAACAATAGAATGACTATTTCCACTAATGTGTAGTTTAATAATAACAATATATTTATCTTGAAGCAATGGTATTTGGAGGTGTACAATCTTCATTGACTTAGTTCCTATGGAAAACATGGAACTATTTTCAAGCTTCTTGGAAAGAAGCCAGTGGTCCTGTTGAATGCACCATTTTTATCCATTCAATTACATAAGCATTTTGCAAACAAAAATTTGTTTTTCTAGTATTATTCACTTGGTCAAGTTTACTGACTGGGTGACTATGATATTAGGACATTATTCAGATAGTAATTTTTTGAAAATAGGATAGCATTATGTCAGAAAATAAATGAAGAATTTGACATTTAATATGATGGTATGAAATTGCACTGCATTATCAGTCAAAACTTAGTAAAACTGACAGTTTATTCTGAATGAAAGTGCTGTGAAAGAACATCTTCATATATGTTATGTGTAGCCTTTTAACTAGACATGTGCTAAGTATGAGAAACAGTTGACATTCCAGTACTGTCTTCTTATTACCCTTTTTCTTACCAACTTTGGCCTAACTTAGACCACAATTCTTCCCTTCTCTGTTATCATTATTGGTTACAAAATGCATAACTAGATGAGTACTCACAAGCCACTTGGAAAAACCATAAGGACTTAATTTGCAAAGCGTAAAATTTTGGCTTATTTAGAATTTGTATATAGAGTGAACAATGCGACTCCTGGGTAGCAACTTGGAATACCTAGTTTAGAGGCTGCCAAGAGACAATTAGTAAACCATAATTTACAAGGCATTGGAGCATAAAATTCAACCCTAGTAAAGAAAAAAAATGACAAATCTCTCTCCTGAGGACTCTAAATTCCTCATAATGGTTTGGGATCACAGCCTTCTCATAAAATTTATGACACAATGACAAGTTATAAAGACTCACCTCCCTAATTAATCTCTGATGTGATCAAATATATATACTTAAAGGTTATACAGTATTCTACCTGCCACAGAAAGGACCAACCATTACATATACATACAGGTATGACATGTGGGATTAAGAAAAGGAAGGCTATAAAAGAAAATGAGAACTGAATATGAAATTATTGCTACAGTTAGTGGTTCATTTACCAAAAAGAGAATGAAAATGAAATATAAAATATTCAACTATAAGAAACAAGTTAAGTCTATTGTCATAGATTAAAAAAGCAAATGAACAGAAATCCTTATTTTCTTTTCAAATGTGTGCTTCTTATCTCAGGATTTAATTTTCTACTTTTACTTACAGTTTGTGATTCACAGGAAACTACTGAGTTAGATGTGGATGCTTCCAAGCAGCCTTGCAATTTTATACCTTTTATAAAATTTCACAACAGCCCTAAAAAATCTATGAACATTGATAACTATAATTTTTTAACTTTTGACTACTTTGATTCATCATATCAGAAAATCAGGCCATAAGAATAGATGAGAATGATTTATGATGAGAAAAGCAAAGACCAGGGGGAAACAGAGAAAGTAACTTTGGATTTCCAGAGAAGAAAGATAATAAAACTGTGCTCAGTTAAACCAGATTTTGGTGGGTTACAGCAGCAGTAGTAAAGTAGGGTAGTGTGTAAATGCTAGAATATCAAGAGAAGGAAGCAAATCAAATCAATGAAGTAATATAAGATGTAAGGCAAGATTTCAAAAAGGAGGAATCTTGAGATGGAAAAAGTTGTTCCAATGTGAAGCAAAAGAAATAGATTCCAGATAAATAAAGACATATATCATGTATATGAATTAGAAAAGACATTTTAATATTTAAGTTCCTGTCAAGTTATGTATATTTACTATAATCCGGATAAAGATTTCAAAAAATACTTAATTGATAAAATGCACCTAAAATGCTTTAGAAAATACAAAGAATTTAATGTAATTAACATAATCTTGAGAAACAAATGTTTATACTTTCAGATCTTTAGATTTACTGTAAAAGTATAATAGGAGAGATTAAAGTATTAAAATAGTAGTGATAAGAATAAAATAGAGCATATAAAAATAATATATATGATCACATAATTTTGAACAGTCTTCAACATATTTTGCTGGATAAATGACAGTCTTTTTACTAAAGTACAATAGAGACACTAAATATTTTTATTGGAAGGAAGAGAAATATTGTCTCCATTTTTTAAAATACTCAGAATGAATCCTCAAAATGTGATAACAAAAACCACAATGCACTTATAAAATCAGAAATATATTAAGATGATAGGGAAATGCTGAGACTCTCACGTCTTCATGAGGTCAGTGGTTTTGCTTGAGCATGGACTAGAATACTGCCACTGATGAAGACGTCCATGCTATGAGGAAAAACAAATCAATCTCTCTCTCTCTCTCTCTCTCTCTCTCTCTAATTCTTTCTTTCTTTCTTTCTTTCTTTCTTTCTTTCTTTCTTTCTTTCTTTCTTTCTTTCCTTCCTTCCTTCCTTCCTTCCTTCCTTCTTTCTTTCTTTTATTTTTACTTTCCTTCTTGTTTTCTTTCAAGTGTGTGTTTCTAAGAATTGACAGCAGGATGTTGGCATTGAGCTGCACCCTCAGCCTTTTTCTTTCTTTTTTGCATTTTTAAAATATTTAGATAGTGACTCACTAAGTTGCTAAATTATCCAAGTTCAGATTGAACTTGTCCCCCTGCCTCAGTCTCCCAGAGAACTGAGATGATACCTTCATGCATCACACCTCTGGATTTACATGTTTACATTTCATCCACTGATATTCTCGGGTGCTTCTTATAGTAACAAAGGATTGATCTCTCAAAACAGGAAAGATTCTTATAGCTTCTTCAGAAAATGTTATATACTACTTTAGGTTTAGATTTATAATCTACTTCAGTTATTTTTTGTTACCAATCCAACAGGGGTTAAATTTCAGATTTTTGCACTGGACACCAGTGATCTCATCATAATTGCTTACAAATAATCTTTCCCAAATAATTATATATATGTTTAAGTATATTTGGGGGGGGTTCAAAATCAATTTTCCTAAAATCTACTGTATATGTGACTCATCCCACATACCCACGGTTCTTCTCCTACTTGGACTTTGTCTCACATTAGAAGGAAAAGCATCCTTACACTGAAGAGTTCTAAAATTCCACTAGAGACGCATAGGGTTTCCTTCTCCATGAAAAATGATTTGTCCTCAGTTATGCAAATCCTCTGTATGTTATCATAGCTCATCAGCACACAAACTATCATACACACCTACCTCTTCTGTTCAACATAATAGGTTTAGCATTTACATTCTATGTGAAGGAAAAGACAGCTTCACGCTAGTTTGGATGGTATTATTTGATAATTTGATTTTTTCATTACTTAGAATACATTCAGGTTGAGCTTTGCTAATGCACTTTGTTTTTTATAAATTTGCTAAATTGATACATTAATCCTCCTATTGTCTTGGAATACATACACATTTTCTACATAACCCACTCACTCACTTTTGAATTACATAGATTTCACATTTCATTTACAAATTTAAATCTGTTCTTTTTAAATTACTTCAATTATTACATTAATGCTTTCCTGTAGATTTTATTGTAAAAAATATCACCTTCAAATAGCACTCATAAAAATTGACAATAGACAAAATTCATTTTTAAAAAAATTTTAATTAAGAGAAAAAAACAACAAACAAAACAAAACAAAATACTGGTTAGTAACAATACAGAATTCGAAGGAAAACATGAAAAGAAGAAAACAAAGCACTAAGAAATCATTACTTGATAAATTGCATACTGACATCTTAGAAATAGCTGTTCAAATTACAAATTTAAAACATGCAAAGTAGACATTCAAATAATGAGACTGTTAACAGTTCTGTTCCACGATCTGACAAAAACAGTAATATGGTCATCCATCTTACACACTTAAATATACATGCAATTATATCAAAAGGGTAAAATTAAACACAACAAAGCAGAACAAAATGAATCACAATAAAGCAATGTAAGAGACATAAATTTCAAAACTAGACAGAGATATTCACTCTCTATCTATCATATTGACTCTTGTTTTCTTCCAAGTTGTCCATATTGTCATATACAGGGAATTCACATGAAACAATATAGTATGGAACTGATCTGAACAGGACGAGGAAGGCATTTCAGGTCTTCAAGACCAGACAATTGGGAAGCCAAGAATGGCTGTCATAGTGTCTCTCATTCTCTTCAAAAGAACTGTCCTTACCTTCATGTGTGTTGAACTTAAACAAAACAAAACAAACTAAAATCACTTTGACCAAAGAATGATAGTATTGCTGGATTTCAAATCATGACATTATGGATTCAGCACTGGGCACTGTTGTGTCTCTTTTTCTTCAAAGTAGCTGTTCATTTCAACATGTGTTATAAAGTTGGTTCTTGTAAACTGTTTATAAGCTCTACACATGCATGAGTCTCTACATGTATATCTATCCTTTCTGTAGTAGAGGGAAAAACAAAGCAAAGCAAGACAAAACAAAACAATTCCTAGCAAAGCATGAAGCAAAAAAGTCATATAAAACCACACTACAAGGTGATCTACAATGGTTACCATGATGTCTCAGCAGTGTATAACAACACTAATAAAAACAAAGCATTGGAGACATTATAAGACTCCAAAGGCAGGAAATAATCAAACCAGAGTGGGTATCTTAATGAATCTTGTCATCTTCAGTGTAGTTGTCTATACTCTTAGAAGTCTAAGAGTCTATGATTGATGCTATCAATTAACACAGATTTGAATAAAACCTGTCAGTCAATACAAAACAGCAATCTAACAAACCAGATTCAAATAAGATCAGTCATAATAAGACAGTACAAGTTATACAGGGCTTCAGATTAAGTTGATAGGAAATTAAGGACGATTACCATAATATGTCCTTTTATTTGGGGGATAGCTGACCATGCCTTCAAATCTAGTGTAAGTAGACAAACTGGAACAGCGTGTAACCCATCTAGGCAGAGTGATGAGAATAATGTAGATTTTAAATCTTGTTACCCTATTAACAATATCCTGTACCCTCATTTTGTAGACAATCCCTCCCCTTTCACTCCCATAGGGTGCACTGCTTATTTGGGGTCCCACTAACCCCCTATACAGAGCATCTCAATGGACCCTATCTCCTGATCTACTCTGCCTTTTGTTAGTATATCAAGGCCATCTATATTAGAGATTACAGCCAATCATCTCTGCCTCATTTCTGCTATTCTATTTTTCTGCCATTGGTTGTCTATTTTTCTCTTTCATTCCACTGTTTGCCCCATTCATTGAGGCCTCTCTGTCACTGTTCCTGAAATCCTTGTATTCTTTTTTTCTCTCTGTAAAATGTCCTTCAATATTTTTTGTAGGGTTGGATTGGTGGTCACAAATTCTCCCAGTTCCTCTTTGTCATGGAAGCATCTTGCTTCTCCATTAATTTCTAGAGAGAGTTTTGCAGGATACATCAATCTGGGCTGGACATTGTTCTCCTTCAGGGCTTGAATTACTTCACTCCAAGCTCTTCTTGACTTGATGATCTGTGTGGAGAGTTCTGCCATGATTAACAATAGACAAAATTTAAATGATAAAATGAAAATATAAAACAATATTAATTTATATTTTAATTTTGTTTGTAAGAATTATAGTTTACAAATTATATTCAACACTTTATTGAAATAGACTGCTGATTGTTTAAATTTTAGAAACATCTCTGAAGCAACTTAACAGAATAGTTACTGTTACTTTGGAGAAGAATCGACAATTGTTTGATTCTGTATTGGTCATTATTTCGGGTTACTAAAACATATTCTTAAGTGATGTGATATATATAATAATGAATATGTTTGACTATATAAAGTGCTGTAAGTAAATTTTTATACATAGGAAACCATACCTTATTTTGACAATGTATAATGTAAATAATAGAGAGATAGTTGAATAAATTGAAAGATTAACATTAATTATGTAATGAATTTTAAAAATATTTTAAATATTAATGAACATTATCATTGAAGAAACTGAAGTACTTTATTATACACAAAAAGAATATAAATATAAAAATAATGTTTAAAATACAGTAGGAAGAACATATTTGAAAATTTATTCAACTACAAGAAAAAGTCCAAAAAATTCCTAACCAAATTAAAATAAACCTTTTTTCATCTGTTTTCATTATTTCAGTGAATTTTATTTCATTAGTAAGTAAAAATGAATTGCATTCACATGAATAGTTAGCTAATAGAAGTAACCACAAAAAGTTTCCTTTATATCCAATTTAAAACTTTTCTTATCATCTAAAGACATGGAATAATAAAGTAAACATTGCTGCTTTGAGGAATGAAGCTATTGATAATATTTTAATAAAATTATACCCATATAATAATATCATTTTCTGTTCACAAATACATTTATGGTTTCATGTTGTTTGCATTTTATGTCATTTTTCAAATTGAAAAAAATTAAAATAATTATTTAGCAATAGCTATGGATATTGAAATTTATGACATATCTTCGAAGAAAAAGAAATACAATTCACAATACTACCCACGTAGGATTAGTTCTGATTAAACTTGACATACATGTGACTACAAATATTGTGTAGATTTATGCTTTAATAAGAATGCTTTGATATGACAAGCATAGTTTTGAAATTTATTCTTTTAATTTAATGCAATAGTAATTATTCATTAAATATAAATAACAATTACGAGTACACTATATTTATCACATGATATTTCACAAAGCCATTACATGTTGTAATTTTTACCTTGTGATATAAATTCCGTAATAGTTGGATGTACATTTTTGTACATGAATGTAAAGCAAAAGACTCTGTATACATGGTGTGTATATGATGGCGTTGAGTAGCTCACACAATGAAGTGTAAGAATTTGGTAAATGGATAACAGGAATTAAATTATACTGAATTGTTCCTATTAACTGAAAGGCCAAAAATACACATTTAATCAAGATATACAAAAACATTAATATTTGTAAAATATGAATATTTATTAATATTTGTAAAATAGGAATACAATGTATCAAAAGTAATCCAAGCACTATCTAAATTATATGTAACTCATGATTATAGATCACATTAAAATACAATAGTTAATGATCTTAGTAGAAGGCACCAGTGGAAAGGCAGCTGAACAAACAGTAGATGTTTTAATTTTAGAGTCTGTCTTATGTCACAAAATCATTTCACTTTGGGAGTAATGTAAAATATAACAGTTACTTAGGAGAAATAATTTCTCAAAATTCAGAAATAGAATTAGCATATAATCTTATGATCCTATTTCTGAATATACATCCAAGAGAATTTACATTGAGATCTTGAATATGTGTCTGCTCTTTCATGTTCATTATAGCTTCATTCTTATTAGCTAAGATGAAAACAGTGTGAATGACCATCAATAGAAAAATAGATAAAGAAAATGTGTGTTATGTTTTAGATCTAAAATGCTCACCCAAATTCTCATATGTATGGATGATACTTCAATCATAAGTGCATTATATTCATTGATAAATTCATCCACTGATCAGTTCAATACGTAAATGTGCTGTTAGGGAATGTTCTCGGCTTGCATATGAGTTAATGGGGAGTGACCCCGCATGACCTATTCTTCCTAAATCTCTCCTTTTCTCTCTCTCTCTGCTTTCTGACCTCCATGAGCTGACCTCATTTTCCCTCCTCCATGCCTACCTGCCATCATTTTGCATTGCAGACTGCCAAACATGTGCTGAAATTGTGAGCCAAAATAAATTGTACCTCCTTAAAATTGTGTACATTGGATATTTTTGTCACAGAGATAGGAAAATAACTAAGACACAGTTTTGGAATCCCTAATGGACCTTTGTTGTGACTGTGTCTGACTATGTGCACTGGAAGCCTTTGAATTGTTCATTTGAGGACTTTGAAAAGATTTGGACATGCCAGCTAGAGAAGCCACAGTGTTATAAGCTTAACCTGATGAGAGATTCTGTTCAGAGATCAGAATACTAGAATGCTAACAGAAATGCAAGCAGTAAAGATCAAGGAATAGAAGTTTCACTGGGAAATAAAGACTCCACTGGTGTTTGTACTAGAGATCATGCATGTTACACTCTGGTAGAAAGTTTTTCTTCTTTTTGTCTATGTCTTGAGACACTGTGGAAGACTGAGTAGAAAAAGGTGCATTAATTTATGTGTAGAAGAAAACTTCAAGTTAAGCATAGTTACTGCTAACTATTTTTGCCAGATTCATAGTAAGAATCCAAAGCAAACAGTAGCACAGAATAATTTGGAAAATTTTGGCATTGACCAGAAAGGAAGGCCCTAGAAAGTTGTATTAGAGAATTTCTTGGTTGTTGAAAAGATGAGTAGTAAAAAAATTGTTTCGTGTCAAAACAATAGAACAGATGACTTGAGGGCATTTCAGAAATCAAGATTTCACCCATAGAATGCTTGAAAGTATGGAACTATAAAGCTTTCACTTGAGAAGAGATTTCTAGGCTCCAACTGTGAGAAGGACAGTTTAAAGGATTGTTTCTCTGGCATTCTTTGACAGGGCTCAGCCATTCAGGCATTGTGAGGCCTCTGCAGCCATGATGCAAGGGAGTATGGATATTGCCTGAACTGGTGATATATCTTGATATCAGACAAATGATGCTGCTTTTATGGAGTTGTTGAAAGTGGAGATTTATAGGGTCATAGACACTTCCAACTAGATTACAGAATGCCTGGGAGGCCATGTAGGGTGCCCTTGCAAGTGCAGTGATTAAAACTATGGTAGTTAATCTGAAAATGCAGAAAGTTGAAGATGCACAGAATATGGATCACATCAAGTAAGACAACAAGGGCTACAACCAACAATGCAATAGAAGTGTTGCTGCCCAAGACTTTTGGAACAGAAACCTTGTCACCATTGACCCTGAATGCTGGACAGGAAGCTACAGGATTTAATATTTGTTCTCCTAGTTTTCACTCTTATTTTAGTCTAATTCCTTTCTATTCACTCAGCTTTCTCTCTTTTGAAATGGAGACATTTATTCACTGCCAATATTTGTTTGATGTGTTTAACTTTCTTTTTTTTTCCATTTTTAACAGGACTCAAAGAAAAAAGTTCGTTTTGTGTCTCAGAGGAGAATTTGGACTTCTAAATTTTCAACAATACTAGAACAGTTAAAATTTTGGCAACATATATATGGACAAATGCAATTTTGCAAACTTTTGGAATACTTTGGTTTACATCTAATGTCTGTTCCTACATTCTCATGGATTTGGAAGGTGATTGGACTATGGAGGGATGACTTCCCAGTGCATTCAGCCACTTATGTGTTTAGTAGTTGAATGTGCTATTGTTATTACAGTTTGAAACACTTCAGCCAAGATAATAGAGCTGTTGTGATCAATGATCTTCCTGCTATGTCAGTACATAGATTTTCTATGGACGGTAAACAAAACCACAGCCCAGGATCAAAAAGCACTGGGTAATAGGCCAAACAGGCCTCAACCTTCATCATTAAAAAGATGAATTAGGATCCTGGGATAGACTCAAAGGCCAAAAGGCAGGTACACCTAGGAGATATTTCTGAGATGTAGTCATTACCTAAAGAGGTCTCAATGGTAGTAGTTAAACAATCTGACATAAGCAATTTACAAACAAACAAAAACAGAAATATGAAAGCAGCAAAGTAAGGTGCAATTCAAAATGTTCAATTTAACCAAAACAAGTCCAGAGGGCAGTGAGTTTAGAAGAAATTAGAAGCCATCCAATAGAAATTTCTGAAGTGGTGGTAGTGAAAATAACAAATGAATAAATCTTTAGAGAAAACCAAAGAGAAATAATTACACAAAAAGTTAAAGAGATGATGATGATAATGAAGCCAATGTTTAGTGACTCTCCAGTAGCTATAGATTAAAAAAAAAAATATATATATATATATATATAGATGATAGATAGACAGAGAGAGAGAGAAAGAGAGAGAGAGAGAGAGAGAGATATGTTGGAAAGTCATAGTAAACCAGGCCTGGTGGTTCATCCTTGTAAACCTAGCATGAGGGAGGCTGAGGCAGGAGAATCACTGTGATTTGACTACAGAAGTGAGTTGAAGGCCACTTTCCACTACATAGCAAGACCTTGCCTCAAAAACACCAATAAATTAGAAAGTCATTGTTATATATTAAAAACCGGTGGTCAGCTTAACACCAGTGGAATTAAATCACCATGTTGCTGAGTTTAGATGTTTCACCTAAGGAAGGTTGCCAGCATAAATGGAGACGTGGAGAAGAAGGAAATGCGTTAAAACATTTGTGTGTTGAGGTGCTGAGGCACTGAGGGTTCTACATGTTGGTGTTTGAGCCATAAGATTCTCTTGGAAGAGCTCTGGTCCTCACATCGAGCATTGCTTCATGGCTCTGCAGAGGAAGATGTGTGTTGCTTTGTCTCCAGGATGAACTCGTCACACTGGCTTCCTGGCATGTACTCAACTGTGCTTGTCCTCGGAGGATCTCGGGGCCTCTCTGTTGTTGAGGATGGCTGTGGTGCTTTTCAGGGTATCCCTGGTCCTTATAAGTGTGACTGATTGAACCCAGTGTAGAACCCTCAACCTACCAGCACAGTTCCTTCACCCTGCTGGCATAGACTTCCTGACCTTTGCGCCTTCCCAGCACAGATCCTTAAAAGAAACTGGCATGAGTCCTTCTTGTGGGCTCTAGACCTCCAGTTGGACTCATGGGAGGCATTGTCATGTGCTCTGGGTATTTATCCAGGCTCATGTAGGGCAATGCTCGGGGATTCAGGCCCTTGGCTGAATATTCCACATCTTTAGTGTTGTGGAAAGATTTCCTGCAATTTCTTGTGTTAACTCTGGGTGACCATCATAAAAATAATATTATAAACTCCATGTCCTTATTCTAATTGTTCTCTGTACAACTCTTGACTACAACAGTCATTGTAATCATGAATGCCTAAATGACAAAAGAAATCTATTCTATAATACATATTCAGGCAGATATCTAAGAGATTAAAAATTCTACTAAATGTATGCACAGCAGAAAGAAGCAAAGTGAACACAGAACATCAGATCTAGAAGACAGGTTTTCCCTTAGCTATCATCAAATGAATGAGTTCTTACATACAGCAGCAGAACAACAAATTGTGGTGGAGCACACCTGTAATTCCACCAGTGAGGAGGTGAGGCAGGAGGATCAACAGGAGTTCAAGGCCAGCCTGAATTACAAAGCAAGGCCCTGTCTCAAACACGGTGCAAAACAAAACAAACAAGCAAAAAGCAAGGGGACATGAAATCCAATAGCTGCTACACAATGAATGCAAAGAGTAAGATTAACTGTAATCAATAAAAAGCAGAAGATAGCACAAATGACTTAAAACTTAAGTGCACAAATGACTTAAAACTTAAGGCAATGCAATTCACGTTAACTATTCTAACTACAAAACAAACCAAGAATCCCATTATAACTGATATCAATGTAAGAAATATTTGGGATAGATGGATATGTTTATTACTTATATAGCAACATGAGTATAATGTTTATTGTATAAAGTTTTATATACATCAATGAAAATGAAATAAGATGATATTGAATTTTAAGATAGATGTAAAATATTTAAAGGACAAAAACTTTTAAACATCATGACATGTTGACTTATTTTATCTTTAAATTAATGTGTAAGCAATAAAAATGAATCAAATGAATATACAGTGAAGATAGTTTTGCAAAATATAAATTTATAGATAAATGTAACAAAAGTTGGATGATTAAAAAGAATCACCGTAACTGACTTGATTAAATTTCTCTCATTGCTGAGACAAAATAGCTGATATCCAAACTGAGGGAAGGAAATGTTTATTTAACTTACAGTTTTCAGAGGTTTCAGTCCATATTTGGCTTGCTCCAAGGCTGGGTGGTGTGGCTGAGGGTCAGTCATTAAGGGTGGTCAAGGTGATAAGCGCTAAAGGACAAATGGGAAAAGCATGCTTCCTTCACTCCCTTATACTGTTCACTACCTTATACTGTATGCAGGTTGTGCACTTCTGGAGGGGTGCAGCACCAATCCCAGTGCCACACATGAACCAATCACAAGTGCTAGACTCAGCCACCCTAGAAAGGCCCAACTTCCAAGGCTACATGAGGCTTTGGAGGGAAATTAAACAAAAAACAACATTCTGCCTCTGGCCCCACAAATATGTGCATCCATTATGTAAAAGACAGTTAGTCCATCTCCAAGAGTTGCCAAAGTCCTAACAGTTTCAGCGTTGCTGCAAAGTCCAAATCCCAAGTCTCCACTGAGATCTAAGGCAAACTCTTAGCTGTAAACCCCTGTACCAATGAAAACAAAGTTAAACACTTTGAACATTCAAAGGCATTGGATAAGCATTACCATTCCAAAGGGTACAGACAGGGGGATACAAAGGAAGGGGACCAAAGGAAGTCCAAAATCCAGCAGGGAAAACATTAAGTCCTGGAGTTCCACACTCAGCATCTGAAGCAATCTGGTTGTGAGCTCCAAAAAGCTTGAATGACTGCACCTCAATGGTGCTTCTGGTGTTTGAAGCTCCCATGGCTTCTCTCTTAGGCCTGCTCTGCTCAGTCCTTGTAATGTTCCTTAGTTGAACCTGAGTTTGGCTTTTCCAAAGTTCTGGGTTCTCCATTGCACCTTTAGCTTCACACTCATGACTTCACACACTGCCCTCTCAGTGTATACTTCCCGGCCTCCCAGGTCTTCTGAAATTGGGTTGGTGTCAGTCTTAACCTCAGAACTCTTGCACTGTGCATGTGCCTACAACCAGTGCCACGTGGATGATCCCAAGCCAGGCCAGATGAAGCAGAAACCAGGCATTAGTCCCTCTTGTCTGTAGGAGCTGAGAGCCTGGATCACCGAGCTCTCTGAACCTGATTGTGAGGAACAGCTTCTCTATGCCACCACCATTTTGGAAACTTCTATGGCCTTGGCTAACATTGTGGAACATAGCACTCGGCAGCTTTTTCCTCAAACCGAAGTCTTTCACTTTTGAAATTTGAGGCTACAAATCATGGGGACCCACTGCTTGCCATGATGCCCTCAGGTCATCTTTTTTATTTCTGTGTTATTTCTCAGCAATACCAATGTCAACTCTATCTTTCTAGCCCACAGTTTTACTGGAGCTCCCTTTCTTGCCAAACTCATAATATTTTAAATCATCCTGATGGACTCTTTGTTCTTGATTTGTAACATAAATCTGGCTAAAAGCACCCAACAATAGCTATACCACCACCTCAACACCTGACTGCCTTGAAATTTCTTCTGCCAGATAAATTAATCCACCGTCCTTAATCCCAGTCTCAGGTAATGTCTCTGGAAATAAGCAAAATGCAGATGAACTTTCTGCCAAGCCATAATTCACATCATCTGGAGTCTGACAACCAATGTAGTTCTGCTTCCTGGCAGAAACCTCCCAAGCCTGGTCTTTACTGGTTTTCTGGTCTTCTGAGCTCTTACCAGAATCTCCCATACAGAACAGCCTAAGTTGTTCCAGCTCTACTGCTTCAGACAACATCTCCAATCCTGTCTAAACTATTCCTAGGAACCATTCCCAAAGGCACTTGGACCACATGGTCAATTACAGGCACAGCAACAACCCCGACTCTGCCAAATTATGTCGTGGTTAATGTTCTCTTATTGTTGATAAGTGATATAGTGAAAGAAAGTTTTATTCAGCTTACAGTTTTTGGAGGTTTCAGTCCATACTTGGCTGGCTTTAAGGCAGGGTGGCATGGCTAAGGGGCACCATTCAGGTGATCACAAACAACAGGACCTAAGAGTAAGAGGAAAAGCATTCCTCCTTTCCTTCTTTATATTGTATGCATCATTTCATAACTTAAAATTTGTCATTCCATAAAGGTATCTCAGATCTTCTAAAATTCTTCTGAAGTGCATTCTTACAGTGTTGAGTGGAATTTCAGAATAAGAGAGTAGGTGTGAACACTCAACAGCAGAAGTAGGGTGGATGGCAATATCATGATTGGAATCAAAAGACAACTGTCATTCTGAATAACGAATACACAGGGTCTGAGATGTAGACAAGCAGCACAATGCCTGCCTGCCAAACTTGAGGTCATCAGTTTGATTTCAGGTACCAAAATAAATAAAGGGAAAAAAAAGAAAGAAAAATATATACTGGATGACACAGTAAGGTGTCTCTGGAGGGAAAATAAATGAACTTACAGTAAGAAATCTTATGTAGTTAAAAATCACAAACACACACACACACACACACACACACACAGGAGTGCACATCCTTGGAAAAGGAAGGCTCATGAGAAGAATAGAAAACATTTGCAGTGATTCACTTTTTTATGAAATAAAAACCTTGATATTTAGCCCAACTCACGGAAACTGCCAACACTGGTCACCTCTTTCAGATTCTAACATTGGGTCATAAACCATGACAAACACAAAACCTCAAAATTAAAGGATATATAAAGAGTTTTTGTGTTACCAATCTATTCATTCACAGGTAAGGACCTTCCAAAAATCAAAAGGACTGTAGAGGAGGATGGTGGACTACTGTACTACGAATCAAATATTAGCTCAAATTGTGACTTTGTTTCTAGATATTTAACCTTTACTAGAAGAGATCAGCACAGTCTTTGAAATCTAACATACAGCTCCTGACAGGGAGGACATTTTCCTTCATTTCTCTTTTATAAGGCGGATCAAAAGATTTAGTATTCAGCTGGGACTTTCAGGAGTGAAGATTTATTACCCTCCTTGAGGAGGATTTTGGAAGTGTTTCAAAAACCTGGGACACTCAAGAATATCATCTTCAATGTAAAAAGTAAATCTGCTACCAAGAAAGTAACTGTGCCCTCAGTAGGATCCTAAATACGTACCACCATTTGGAACACCACTTTCACTGAACTAGTGATGCAGAGAACTGCCAATTGGCAATTTTAAGTGTACCTCAAACAAAAAGGGGCCTGCAGCTGATTGTTGTGGCTCATGGTTTGACTTACATACATGTAGAAAGGATAAGTATATTACATAAGTTTTTGGTCTAGGACCCATACTACCTATCTTGATTACACTTTCACATTTAATTTGTCATATACTTATGACCTAAAAAGACACCTTATGCCAGAAAAAGAGAAAGAAAAACTCTAGTACAATTGTATCAATATTTTAGTGAAGGGTGATACATATATAGATTCAGTCACTGAATGTCTCCAGCTTTAATATGTTCTGACATATTTTCAATGAACATGCATTTGAACATTAGCAGATTTTTTTGAGAAATGTGGTTGAAATTAAGAATATCTATATAATACTAAATTAGATCATCATCAAGCATCATCAAGGCTCGAGACAAGATGACTAAAGATAATGTAACATATATATATATATATATATATATATATATATATATATATGGAAAAAATGTGCACAACTTAATTCCATATCAATACCCTCTAATGGGCACTCTTCAAATAAGAGTTTCTTAATAACAAGGTACACAAACTGACTTTTTGAGGCAATGTCAGTTCTTAGTTGCTCAATGCTTGCAAATGGGTTAATTAATAATATAATAGTTTTAGCTAAATTAGGTACATATGTGGACTCAATACTGCCCACTCTCTCTTATTTAAGATAAGCTAGATTCTGAAAAGGTTCATTGCCTGGCCAACTAGTGGCAGTTAAGTGATGTGAGGGGTGATATCTTTAACAGATAACATTAGTGTTTTATTCACTTTTCCATAATTCACTTTAGTGTCTCTCCAGGTAGAGACATTTCCTAGCTCTGGGGTAATTTTTGATCCACACAGTGAAGAAAAGCTAAAAGTCCAAGGATTCATTATTTTTGAAGCCCTCTTCCACCAGATAGATTCTAGATTCTAGAATCAGTAGGTTGTCATCTTCCATAAGCTTTGAGCAATTCTTTCTTACACATCACATATCTTTATAATACTTTCGCTGTCTATTTACAATTGTTCCAATCATGATAAATGTTTATCTGCTCAACAAAAACAATTTATTTGGTTGAAAAAATTCAGGATTACTTCTTCCAGCATATATATATATATATATATATATATATATATATATATACCATAATGTGCAATAGCACATCAGAACTATTCTGATAATTGTGATTTAAACCCTGGTAATAAAATAGTTCCAATTTTACCTACTGTCTCCAGATCTTGGTAAATGTGTTCTACTCTCAACTTCTCTAAAGTCAAATATTTAAGATTCCATATGTGAGTGAGATCCTGCAGTACAGCCATTTTTATACTTGATTATCACACTTAGAATAAAGATCTTCATTTCCTTCCATGTTATTTCAAATAGTAGAATTTTTCACTAAGTTCATTGGTAGAATTTAAATGTACACAATAATCATATTCATCATAGGAAACTTGTGCACAATAAATCTTGATTCTTTTTTCTCCCAATCCTTTCCCCTCTCTTCAACCTTTCTTTCCCTCCCAATTTAAAAAGCTTTGTTTCAATTTTATCTTTTTAAAACTTTTTTCTTTTCCTTTTCTTTCTTTCCCCTCTCCCATCCTTCTTCTCTTTTTTTGGAACAATTTCTTTCTGTTTCACAATACCTATTATACACTTTGACCTTTATTTACACTTTTTGTTTCTCACAACATGGAAACAATTTTTATGCATTTATTTCTGATTAATTTCACTTAAAGTGTATGATGTCAAGGTGCATTCATTTTCCTAGAAATGTCTCGTTTATCCTCTTTGTGGCTGAGTAGTACTCTTTTGTATTTTTTTGAAAAAAAAATCTTTCTTTATATAGAGTTGATGAGCATTTGGGTGGTTTCCAAGTTTTAACTATTACAAATTGTGCTGCTATTGACATGAGTGTGTGTATTGCTGTGGTACATTTTTTATTCTTCTGGGCAGATACCGAGAAGGGGAGTAGCTAGATGAGATGGAACCTCTATCCCTGTTTTTTGAAGAATCTCCAACATTTGAGAAGTTTCCTTTTCCTCACACTTGTGTATTTGTTATTGGTTTATTTCTTGTTAATAGCTATTTGCAGGGGCAGGGAAATGAACAACTAGCACTGTTTTAATTTAGATCTCTCATAAGGTCAGTGATGTTGCCATTTTTTCATATATTTATTTGCCATTTGTATTTCTTTCCCTGAGAAGTGTGTATTCAGCTCAGATTCTCACCTTTGGGTTGTGTTTTTAAAATTGGAGGATGGTCTGATTTTTTCAATTCTTTATGTTTTAGATGTTAGTCCTTTGTCTGAGGGACAAGTGGGTTGTCTTTTCTCTCTATTGGTAATTTTTTTTGCAGTACAAAAGCTTTTTAATAAAATAAGATCCCAGTTGTTCTGTCTTTCTAGTATTTTGCATGAAATTGGCATTTTGTTCATGAAATCTTTATTACACCTATGGCTTTAAGATTTTTTACCTATTCTCTTTTATAGCAGGTTTAATGCCACTGTTTTAATACTTAGATATTTGATTCATACCAATGTTAGTTTAGTGTATGGTATGAATCATGGGTCTAGTTTTAGTCTTTGATATGTGGAAAGTGAGCAACACCACTTATTAAATAGTCTATCTTTCTTACAATGAACCTGTCTGGGCCTCTGCATCTACTAATCTGTTCAATTGATCCTCAGGTCTGGTTGTGGTTTTTGTTTGTTTGTTTTTATTGTTTTTGTTTTTGCCAGTACTATGATTTTTTTAATTACAGCAGCTCTGTAGTATAATTTCTAGTCAGGGATTGTGATCCCTCCTACTTTGGCTTTGTAGCCTAGGATTTCTTTTGCTATTCTAGGTCTCTTCTGGTTCCAAATGAATTCTAGGAAAGTTTTCTCTAGTTTTGTGAGGTGTGCTTATAGTATTGTGACTGAGATTGCATTACATAGTTTTAAGAATTTTTTGAATATGGCTACTTTCTATATATTTGTACTTCCTACCAGAGAACAAGGAGTATCTTTCCATTTTCTAATATCTTTTTTGAACCCTCTTTTTAGAGTACTTTAATTTTCAATGTATACATCTTTTACTTCCTTTGTTAGACAGATTCCTACATGTTCCTTTTTAATGATGCTATTGTGAAAGATGTTCTTTTCCTAAATTGTCTCTCACTTTGCTTGTGTTTGGTGTACAGGAATGCCATTTTCTGACTCATAGTATTGCAGCCAGCTATGCTACTGATTTTGCTGACTAAACTCAAAGTCTTTTGGTGAAGTAGTGTGGGTTGGATTGAGGTATTTCAGGACATAAAGAAAACAACAACCAACCTGTACAGATATAACTCACAAAACTATATTTCAAAATCAATGGAGAAATAATTCATCTCCATATCTAAGAACACTTGAAGAAATTCATGACCATTAAAACAGCTCTCCAAAATGCTCTGAAGGATATTTTATAAGTAGGTAAGGGAGACCACAATATCAACAACACCATAGATAGAAACCACTAGGCAGAGTAAGCATTGAACAGAGGGGGGAAATGGGGTTTAAACAATAGGAAAATAATATAAGAAGGATATACCAATATATATCAGCTATGACCATCAATGAAAATGATCTTAATTCACCAATCAAAAGAAACACACTGGCAAAATGGATTGAGAAGAAAGACTGAAAATTAAGCTGCATACAAAAAATATATTTCACTCAAAAAGGAATTTATAGATTGAAAGTCAAACTATGCCAATATAATACTCCATGCCACAGGAACACAGAAAAAAAGCAAGGGTAGCTACTCTGTTTACAGGTAATATGAAGTTCAAGACAGGACTGATCAAAAGAGTCAAAGGTGGTAAGTATATACTTTTAAAATAAAATCACAAGAATAAGGGATAATAATCATAAATATATATGCAGCAAATACTGGTGAACTCAACTACATAAAACAAATAATAATAGACAGGAAAAATCAATTAGGCACTAACATGATTGTAATGGAAGAACTTACTACCTACTATCACAAATAGATCAGCTGGACCAAATAATCGATCAAGAAATATTGCAACAAAATCAATCCTGTGAACAAGTGGATTTTGTACATGTCTACAGAGTCTCCACCCTACAATATCATAATACACATTCTTCTCAGCTGCAAATGAGACATACTTCAAAACTGACCACATACTAGCTGATAGAACATGCTTAAGTAGATGCAAAGGAATTGTAATTATTCCATGTATATTAGCAGACCATAGTGCAATTGAATTAGAAACCAAATGCTAAAGAAACCAAGAAAAAAAAGAAAGAAAAAAAGAAAAACTACATAAACACCTGGAAGTTAAATAACACTCTTGAACAATCAATGGATCACAGATGAAATTAAAGAAGAAATTAAAAAGTATCTCCAATGAAATGATAAGGTCCATACAACGTAACGGAACTTACGTGACACAATATAAACAGTCCTATGAAGAAACTTGATAGCAATTAGCTTACATCAGAAAAATAGAACAAGCTCAAATAAATAACTTTATGTTGAACCTCAAACTTCTAGAAAAAATAAGAAGACGTTAAGTTCAGAGCTCATACAAGGGAGGAAATTATAAATATCAGAGAAGAAAATATTACAATTGAGACTAAGAAAATATAAAGAATTGAGAAGTTGAGGAGTTGACTCTTTGAAAGATTAAATTAAAAATATTAAACCCTTATTTAATCTTTTCAAAAAAAAAAGAAAAGAAGAGGCTCAAATTCATGAAATTATGAATGAAAATGTTTTAAACACAAGGGATCCTGTGGAAATCCAGTTCACCAATACCTACTTAGAGAACCTGTTCTCTTAATAAGATGGAAAAAAGAATGGACAGATTCTGAGATACATATCAAATGCCAAACCTGAAACAAGAATGCAAAAATTCCAAATAACTCCATGTCAGTCAATGAATTAAAAATGTAATTTTAAAGTTGCCAACAATGAAATGCCTATGTCCTGATTGATTCACTGCTGAATTCTATGTAATTTAGCAAAAACCTAACACCATTACTAATAAAACATTACTCTGTTAATGTAACTTAAAGAGAAGCAAGATTCCCATAGTCATTCCATGAAGTAAGTATTACCCTGTACCAAAACCAGAGAAAGACTCAACCAACAAAGAGAATTACAGGCCAATCTCCCAAAGAGTATAGGTACAAAAATCTTCAATAAGATATTAGCAAAAAAAATGCAGCAAATCAACAAGAGGATTATACACCATGACCAAGTGGGAGTCATCCCAGGGACAGAGGAATGATTCAACATACACAAACCAGGAAACATAATACATCATATCAATAGAGACACAGACAAAAATCATATGACCATCTAAGTTGGGGCAGAATAAAAGCATTTGACAAAATCCAACACCGATTCATATATAAGACCCTACAGAAAACTGGAGTAGATGGTCTTTACCTCGATGTGATAAAAGCCATCTATAAAAAAACCAACATCATCCTAAATAGTCTAAGACTGAGAGCTTTCATTCTAAAATCAGGAATTGAAAAAATATGTCCACTATCACCACTCCTAGTTAACATAGCTCTGGAAACATGGCCAGAGCAACTAAAAGAAGAAAAATAAAATAAAATTAATAAGGATAGGAAAGGAATGAGTTATTACCATTATTTGCAGGTAGGATTTTATTTTCTTATCGCTGGTAAGTACTATTTAACTACAAATATAAAATTGAATTACATTTTCTTTATCACTCATCACTCATCAGATGATAGATACATGGGTTATTTCCATTACTTTGCTATTGTGAATACAACAGTATAGAAGTTTATTTAGTGTGCTAATTTTACATATATGTATATAACATATATTACTGATTTTATATGTGTATTCAATAATGGGATTTTAATGGTCATATTTTATTTTGTTTTTTTAAGTTTGAAAGAAAATTCAAACTGCTTTATATAATGGTTTTAATAGTTTATTTTTCCAAATAGTGTCCCAGACTTCTCCTTTGTTCACATCCTCATCAACACTTGCTATTTTAGTCTTTTTGGTATTATTCATTTTTATTGGATGAGGATGATATCTTAGTATGGTATCTTTTGTATTTCTTTAATGATTAGGGATATTGGATACTTTAAATACCTATTAGTCATACGCATGTCTCCTTTTGAGAAATATCTCTCTAATTCTTAAGTCTACTTTTACTAAGTAATTGTATACAATATCAAGTTATTTGACTTCATCATATTGTATAGTTTGTATATTTATCCTTTGCTATATATTTGGTTAAAATAATATACCTTCAATTAGGCAGGTTATCCCTTTATTAGTTGATTGCTTTCTTTACTGAGCATAATATTTTAGTTTTGCTATAATACCATTTATCTATTATTGTCTTTTTTCTTTGTTTTTTTATGGCTTTGGCCATCAACTCCTTGCCCATTTTAATATTCTGACTAGTTTTCCTTGTTTTCTTCTAGTAGTTTCATAATACTGGGTCTTAAGTTGTGTTTACGAGTTTTCTCTAAAACCAGACATACGAATTTCATTCTTCTACTTGCAAATATCTAGTTCGCCCAACACAAATTACTCCAAGTTTCTTACCAAGGTATATGTTCTTTAGCAAGTTATTCTCTGGATGTTGAATGTCTCCCAAATCTTGGTGCATTGAAGCATTGGTCTTTTCTGTTGGCAATAGTGCAAGATCAGAGAAACTTTAGGCAGGGACCCCAGTTGGTGAACAAGGTCATTTTGGCCATGCCCTTCAAGGACGTGTTACTTACTTTGTACCTGGCTCATCCTCTACCTTCTCATTTTCCTGAAACATTTTTACATCTGTGGAGTGAATCCCATCTGACCATGTTAAATAATCTTTTTAATTGGCTGTTTTGTTCAACTTGCTAGTATTGAAATTTTTGCACATTTGTTAATGATGCATAGTGGTCTGTAGACTTTTTCTTGTAGTGATACATTTTTGGTTTGGATATCATTTTTGTAATATGAATATGGAAGTAAATGCAGCTTTTCAATTTTTGACATAATGTAAGAAATACTGGTATTGGTTCTTCCTTGCATAGTTCATCAAATCTAGGGCTAAAGATATCTAGTCCTTTATGATACAGAGTTTTTATTATTGATCTCAGTATTTACTACCGATCTGTCTCAGTTTTATATTTATTGATGATTTAAATCTGGCAAGGTTTGTTAATCCAGGAATTTGTCTTTTCATCTGCATCATCATATGCTCAGGTGTATAGTTCATGATAATCTCTATGGTCCTTTGTATATATACTGTCAGTTGTAATTTCTCCTTTTTATTCTCTGGTTTTAGTTGAGTCTCAATTCCTTAGCATAAGATTCTGTCAACTTATACTTTTATCTTTCATAGTTATTAGTCTTTATTTCATTTATATCTGCTGGGATATTTATTATATCCTTCTTACTAGTTTTGATTTTGGTGTGTCTTTGTTTCTCAAGGTTTCTTTTTTTTTTTTTTTTTTGTTCTGGGGATCGAACTCACGACCTTGCACTTGCCAGGCAGGCGCTTATGCCGCTAAGCTAAATCCCCAGCCCCATTTCTCTAGTTTCTTGACTGATAGATTGATACACTGATGGATTATTTTCTGAGATACGTATGCTTTTGTCATACAGGGATTTCTTTCCATACACTTCTCTTTTATTATTACTATTTCTGGGTTTCAGTATGCTATTTCTATTTTCATTTGCTTCAAAAAGCCTATAAATTTTTTTCCTAGATTCATTCTTCTTTTTGTTCAGAAGTAAGCTGTTCAAGTTTTAGGTACCTGTGTAGATTTCAAAGTTGTTTATTATTTTGGTTATGTAGTATTTTCACATTGTATTTCTGTAATTTCACTTTATATCTATGTGGACTCCTGTTGAATAACCTATCATATGATCTACCTGAGAACTTTCTATATGTGGTAGACATAAATACATATTCTATAGTTGCTTTTCAGAATGTTATACAGTTAACTTTATGATCATTTGGTCAAATAGAGGCATTTAAATTTAATTTTTCTATTATGATTTTCTGCTAGAATTACTTCTTTTAATATATTAGGCACTATGTCTCCCATTAGATCTATTAAAGTTTGCTTCATGAGTTTGACTATGTTAGTTTTTGAGGCATGTTTGTTTAGAATCATGCTTCTTCATCTTGATTGACCCCTTTATGGTTATAGTATGACCTTCTTTGTCTCTTCTGGCTGCTTTTCCTTTAGTCTAGTTGTCTGACATCAGTGTGGCTACTCCTGTTTTGTTCTGAGCTTTATTTAGTTTTCTCTGTGTTCAGAGTTATAATGAGATCCATGTAATCAGCATAGAGCTGAATCTTGGTGTTTCTTTAAATCACCTCTATCATTTCATATGTTAAAATGGGAAGGTCAATATATTTACATTTTTAAAAAAATAGTGATACATAGGTTCTTAGAACAGCTGTCCTGCGACATGTTGTCCTGTATTTTTGCAGGTCCTTTCTTTTCCCTTTTCTTACTACTTATCTCTGTGGTTTCTTACTGTTTGTAGTGTGCTTTGATTTCTTATGTATTCTTTTTGATATGCATGTTATACAGTTTTCCTCTTGGTTACCAAGAGGCTTACCAAAAAATCTTTTAATTGTAATGAACTATTTTAAAATTGAAGCATCTAAATCTTAATCATAAAGATAGGAAAAGGAAGAAAAAAGAAACATTAAAAAGTACTACTAATAAAGAATGTACTTAACCCTCTGCAACTACACACATTTTTAATAAACTGATTTTTTCTAAGTCTTTTCATTATGTCTCTCATAATATATTCATGCCACTATTATAACTTAAATTGTTTTTTCTTCATTTTAATGATAAAAATAATTTATGAAGCATATTTACAATGCTAAAGCACTGTACATTTGTTGGTATGCTTTGCCTTACCAGTGAGTTTTATACTTTTCAAAATTTCCTTTATAGGCATTGGTATTTACTTTCCTTTTTCAGTTTTATGAATTTTCTTTGAAGAGCAGGTCTGGTGGTGATAAATTCTCTCAGCTTATGTTTTTTATGAACACCTAAATATTTCCTTCATATCTTAAGTTTTGTTTCACTGGGTGCAGAATTCTCAGCTGGTAGGTTTTGCATATTTATTTATTTAATTAGTTACTTTCTTCAATACTAAACATCTTAACATGAATTCTTCATGATCTGTATGACTTCTGTGGAGAAATTTGCCATTATATGAATTAGCTATTCTTAGTCTTCCTTTCTTTCTTTCTTTCTTTCTTTCTTTCTTTCTTTCTTTCTTTCTTTCTTTCCTTCTTTCTTCTTTCTTTCTTTCTTCTTTCTTTCTTTCTTTCTTTCTTTCTTTCTTTCTTTCTTCTTTCTTTCTCTCTCTCTTTCTTTCTTCTTTCTTTCTCTCTCTTTCTTTCTTTCTTTCTTTCTTTCTTTCTTTTTCTGTTTTGAGAATCCACTCTTCACTTTTAACTCTGAGAAGTTGATTATAATATATGTCAGAGATTACAGATTGGGTATGATTTGATGACCTTTGAACTTCCTGTAAGTGAATATTTGTAACCATCTACAAGTTTGGGATATTATCTGTTGTCGCTACTTTGAATGATCTTTCTAACACTCTAAATTATTTCCTGATTCATGCAACCTAAATGTTTCATCTTCCAAGGCTGTTCCTTCATTTTCTGAAAACTTAAATTTTCCTACAATAGATTTTTTGAATTCTCCATCTATGATTATCCCTTTCTTGTTCCCCCTCTGGTCTGTTCTTAGCATGTTATTTTGACTTTTATTTTGAGATTGTGCCTCCTTGACAATTCTGAATATTTATTTGCATGTGGCATTTCTTACATAGTGAAGGAATAAGCACAACATCCAGTCTTGGTAATCTTCACTTATTTGTGCCTATCTACCCAGAACTTTCAAATAATTTGTCTGCCTTCTTTAAGTCCATGGTCACTGTTTACTGCAGCATGAAAGTTTGCCTCAAACCTAGGTTTATTGCATATCTGCAGTTACTATGATGCTCATAATGAACTAGATTAGTGTTGAAAACCACACTCAAATACTCCACCTGGGGCTAGGATAGCCCCAAACAGCTCTCAGTTCCTGGAGTTTACTTAAAAACTACAGGATTCTACCTATCTCCAGTTCTCATCATGGATGGGCCAGCAGTGACTTGGTACTTACCTACCTTTCCTTCTCCTGAATGAACACTCATGTTTTACTCTCTGGAGTTGGGGAGTGTCTTGTTACATTCCCATTGCTTAGACACTACACCTGACACTCAGTGTAAGGGCAGACTCACTTTGGCTCATGTTTCAGTCATAGTCAGCTGGCACAAAGGCTGGCATTACACAGGTGAATAGCAAAGGGAGCTGCTCATGGGATGGTGAAGCATGAAGGGTAGAGACAGGGAAGGAGAAAAATCCTCCAAACACCCAGTGTACAACTGTGTTAGATCAAACCCTTCCACCCCCCAAAACAGCAAGTCGCCTGTAAGTTCCCACAGTCTAAGCACCTCCAGGAAGCCCTCGCACCTACCCTTCAGGTTCTAGGGTGACATCTAGATAGATAAACGTCATAAGAGAGGAGTACTGGGTAAGCAGTCCCATTTTTCCCCACCACTGCAATGCTGAGTCCCACTCAGAGCCTACAACTCATGAGTACCCGTGTAGCAAAGAGGAAACCACAGTCTTCCTGCCATAGGTTGCCTGCTCCTGAGGTAGATTTGTGGCTGAAGACCAATGCAATCAGCCACTGGTGGTGCTGTCTGGAATAGAAGTCCTATTGATCGGGGACATAAGTCTCCATGTGGCAAAGGGAAAGAATCTGAAGACTGTTCCCAGACACTGGCCTGATTTCTCTAGTTCTTCTTAGGGTAGCTTTGGTATGAATATCTGAAGAAACAGATTTCTGTGTGTGGAGACAACACTTGGAGAGTTTACTCAGGCACAATCTCAGGCAAGCTCTCTGGAGAAATAATCTGCAAGATGGTACAGAATTCTCCAGGCTGCACTAAATTTTCACTAGTTATTATAGCCAAGGTATTATAGCCAAGGTTTTTCTTCCAGTATCTGTTTGTATCTTCATGATTCTTTTCTCCCTAAAGGCATTCTCTTACCTTAGATTTCAGCACCATTACTTGCTCTGTGAAGACAGCACTCTCATGCATTTGAAAAATACACATGTATTCGATGCCATTCAAGCTCTTTTTTTGTTGCAATGCAGGGGAGATGCTACACACTTTTGCCTATATTATGGTATAGATTAACCTTTATCACTGATCATTTGGAATACTAAAGGTTCAGTTGTTCTCTTAGATTATGCACAAATATTAATATCACTCTGTCATTCAAGACAAAGAGTTGAACTGGTCAAAATCCTGCCTGCACATATTTAGTAAGGGAGACTAAAGACTTTTGCATTTGGAAATAAAATAATATTCTTATCAAAAACCTATCACTATAGGTTATGAGAAAGTTTGTATTTTAACAGTTTTATATTTGAGGCATTTTGTACTATAAAAATTATTAAAATAGGGGGACTGAAAAATAAAAAAAATATGGAAAGTGAAATCTCATGAACAAAGAAAAGGGAGATAGAAGCATGTCTGGCTGGAATTGTTATTGCATTTCTACCTTAAATTGGATTTTGAAGCTCCTGGCAAGCAAGACAGGGATCTAGAATTGATACCTATCCAGCATGGTTCTGCTTTGATGCTGCTTCTGTGTTGCCATAAGCACCTCACATCTCTATGGCTGTTGTATATATTAACATTATATTCATTTGCAAGTACGCTGAAGAAAGCATAGATGACCTACTGGGGCTTATTGTTTGCAGAGAAATTATTCCCTATTCGTATGTAAGGGATGATCAGTTTAATAAAGATGGTAGAATGTTTAATGTAAGATACAAAGACTCTTAGGGACGTATGTTACTCATGAAAGTATGAGCTGTGAAAAGGCAGAGTATTTTCTTTACTGAACTAGTGTGCACAAATTTTTTGTCAAGTGTCTGCTTTTACAAAAGAAATTCAAAGTGAATGTTTGCTTTCATCAAAATGCATCATAAAACCTCTCTATATATTGCATTTCATAATTATGTATACATATATGCAAACTTCACATGTATATATAATTATTTACAATTACCATTCAAATTAGCTAATATTCCAACTATTTTACTGCTGATAAAATATTACAAATCTTGACTTTCTGGCCTGAGTAAAGAGAATATATGTTAAATACAAAAGATTTCACACAGTATCTAAGGTTCATAGATAGCTATTTAATAGTTCCTTATTTCAAATACATTTGAAAGCTGAAAAAGTTGGAAAAATCCAGATAAATACTTTTCTTCAAAATGAACCCATAATTTTATAAATGAAGGATAGAAAATTAAAGTAGGCAGTTCAGAAAACATAGCCATGATTGAGTCCAATTTCATTTTTTGTTGAGCGCAGAGAAATAAATTTTGAGAAAATACAAAAAGAAATACAATAAAGATAAAATTTGGACAGTGTAGTGTAATGCAAAGTGCACTTTTAAAAAGTTAAATGTAGCTAGTGATCTTTCCCAGTTAATTTATTAAAATAGAAAAAAATTAATTCATTTTAGAATTATTAGTATTTAGAAATTTGAGAAAGCATATGAGGTTGTATTATTTTTGTCAAGTAGCGTAGTGTCTTGCTAACTGATGGTTGGAATTTTGGTTATGTCATTATTTTATGAATATCACAATATGAGCACACAAAAAATATGTTCTTCATTTATTTTACCAAATATCCATTTCCATTATAGGAAAATAAGTTTGGGATTTGCAGTCAATAGTCATTATTTCATCTTTGAAAGATTTCTGATCGCCAGTGAAATCCTAGGGATTCTGGTCCAGCAGCCTTTGGAAGTGTGAGTTCCTTGGGGATTTCTGGGAATTCCTGGTTAGGTGTGAGTCGCTTACTTCTCAGTGACACTTGAGCAGGTTTTTTCTTCAATTAATAGCCAAGATACTCCACAGACTGAGTGGAAAAGAACATAGATGCATCTAACTGTCTTCTTCCAAACAGACAGGAGATATAATTGCAAAAATGTTGATTAATTTAAAAGTATTCTACATTTTAATTTTCAATATGGTAAAAACCAGTGGTTTAATCAACTGAAACAAAAATCCTGAGAGTTCTTCTAGTTATTGAACACAAAGGAACCGTGAAACCTGTTTGGGAGATGTTTCTCTCTAATTTATGCTTTTATTGGGAAATTCCTGCCTTTATATACACACTTTCGAGGGTAAAACCTCACGTAAAGCCATGGGAAGCATCGTTTTTTTTTTGCAGTTGATTTTGTCTTTTGTTATTTTAAAGAGAATAAAACAAAAGTGGACAGAACAAAGCAGATCAGAACAGAACAACATAAATAACACAGCACTTTACAACAAGACAACCAGATATTAACAGTAGTACCATAATGTCTCTTTCTTTGCAATAGTTGAGCATGGCTTCAAATACAATAATATCAAACATAACAAAATAGTATAAAACCATTCAAGAGAATGAAAGAATGACAGGGTATTAAAATTTTAAGCATTAATATATTGCAGATGATCTGAATGCACTTGCAAATTGAATCAAATGTTCCCAAATTGGAAATATTGCAAATATTTTAAAATACCCCAAATTACTTGAATTTTATTCATAAAATAAAAGTGTAAAACTCTATTAATCTCTAAAAATCTGATTTAAATATAGATACTCTCATCTCCCTGATGAGGGTACACACTAGAAAGTTATAGTAACTTTTAAAACATGAACCTAATAGCATGGAGACAAATTATTTAGAAATTTCAAAATGTACTGCTTCACTATTTAAACTGAAAGACATGATAAATCAGACAATACAAATCAAGGTAAGAGGTAGAGTGTTCACTTGTTGGTGGTAGGAAAACTCTCTTAGCCTGAAGCCAAGTAAATCTGAATTTGCCAGACAGAATACTGCAAATGTGGGATCTGCATGGCCTTAATATAGAAACGTTAAATTCCAAGCACTAAAGTACACTGTGCAGGAATTCTAGGAGAATATCTTTGTGATCAGTGATCAAGAAAGACTTCAACATGCAGAAACAAATGCCAAGATGATTGCAAAAAAGACATTACAGATTAAGATCAATAGAAGGTATCTTACGTCATGGAAAAATTCAGATTGAAAACTGGGAAGAATATTTGTCTTTTTCAAAACTGACAAAGAAAAAATTTTCTTTCCATTACATACATCAAGAAGTTTGAACCTCAGTACCAAAACTGAGCTCAGATTATTTTGAAGATAACATGAGGTATTATGCAAGCCATCATTGATTTCCTATTATCTTGTTTTGAAGTCCTGTGTCACTCTCATTGCTTTGTTGTGATTGTCTTTATTGTGTTTCATTTTGTTTGGTTTTATTCTCTTTAAAATAAAATGTTAAAAAATTAAAAAATATAGTCATCATTTCTTTAATGTCAACTGAGAGTTTGACAATACACTGTTAGCAATATTTATTGAAGCTTTAAGAACATACCTTAAATAAAAACTCAAACTATAGAGGAAACTTAAATAATAGCAATTAATAATAATGTAATCCATTTTCTGGATGATTTGAGTTTCTTTTAGCATTTTTCATTTCCAACAATTGTTTACATAAATTCAATATATTTCTTAATAAGAGTTAAATTTTAGAAAAATATACATTTTATTAAGAATTAAATATAGCATACTCTATCAAATTTCACTCATGTAACAATTGCATTGATTATGAAGTCAGTGAAGTTCACTTGAATTTGTAAAAATTAAGTTCTTAAGTTATACCTATTTTTACAGAAATGTATTCTTAAAGGGGAATGAAACTTCTGACCTATTATGTTCTGTACAAGTTTGTGTTCTCTAAAATTGAAGAATGAATTTTAGGAACAGGGAGATGAAGAACAGAATATATTTATTGAGAGAAAGAAAGCTAGTGTCTCAGACAGAAAAGGTCCTGATTGGGTTGCCAGGGACTCTGTCTTTTCTTGAGACATTTATAGAGTACAATAGTGGGGTGAGATGGGTTGAAGGTGAGAAAAACTGAGAACTCACAAGGTAGATGGGCATAAGGTTAGACAGAAATATGGTTAATCAATAAGATTAATAGTTCAGGTAAAATGGATTAAACTGGGAACAAATGGAGGAAGCCAGTCACGTAGAAATCCAGCATTCTTAGAGAACAGTGACTCTTTCCTACGGGGTTGGGATGGTGACTCCTGACTTCCTCAGGGTGATAGGGAGCTATTTAGAATATCAATCCTTAGGATATGGGTGCATAGGCTTGGTCTTTTGTCTTGAGGCTTGGCCCACAGCAGGAGGTATCTGTCTCCCCCACAGTTGCAAGATATCTGGGCTTCTGCACTGGCTCCTTGGAGGACCCAGCCCTGTCTCACTGCCTATAGTATTTCTCACTAAGTCAGCTGCCTGTAACAGTATGACAACACAACTTTGAGTTTCAAGCAATGTTTCTGATTTTGTCAGTAGAAAACTGACTTTGCTCATCACTCCCATTAAACCCATTTTTCTCTTCATGTAGCGACAACAGGTCAAGTTATTTGCTTCTTTTAATTTTATTAGACATTTGACAAATATATAAAGCACTTCCATAGAAACTGCATATTTGATTTTAAATTATCATTGATATGTAGACACTGGCTTAGGACTTTAATTCTAATTTGTTTCTTCAATTATGAAGAAATATATTCTTGTATTAATAGCCCTTATACTGCTGCAACATAAGGGTCAATGGATTTAATGAAATTTCCTTTATTAATGGCACTATAATAATTCAATTAAGATAAATGAACAAAAAGTTGAAAAGATGAAATATTGTGTTAATATATGTGATATGGTTAGTCAAGCAGATGAACATAAAGTAAATCAAAACATTTAAAAAGCAAATGATTGATTTCAAAAGAAATTTAACTGTCACTTAACAAATTAATGTTTGCAAAGTTATTATGAGCAACTGCAACAGACTTTACTTAAACATCTAGAATACACACTTGTGGACTTTCTGTTAAAACAATGACAAAGACAGTAAAATAAAGACAAGATAAATCAAATATTATATGTTATTATGTGTTAATATAAAAATCTAGAAGGATCTTACTGTATAACGCAAAACTATGATAAAAAGATGAGCACAGAGGGAAAATAAGCACCAGTAAAATAAAATAAAATGCCACATAGTGATAGCATCGACAGATTGGGGTGTTTTGTTTTGTTTTGGTACTGGGGATCAAACTCATGACCTCATGCTTGCCAGGCAGGTGGTTCAGATTCTAATTAACATAGAAAGTTAACTAATGCTATCTAATGTCTGAGTGCATGCAGTGATGTTATCTGGGTTTTGAAGTTGCAATTCTGAAATTGTAAAGAATCCTAGTATACTTGATTATCATCTTTTCAATAAAATAATTTTTCAGGTTTCCAAGTATTTTAAAATCCTCATATAGCTTGATTTAAGTATAGTAGTGATATTAGGCATTAAAGATAAAATTCTCTCCAGAAATAAGAGGCTATAAACTCAATCTTAATCTTCCAAGTAAAAGAAACCACACAGAAGACCTGCTGAACTGGGATGGAGGTACTAAGAATAAACATGTAGCATTAAATTTCTTTCAAGCAGTGTGGTTATGTAGGGTAGTTGTGAGGGTTTGGGGTTTCCTGTTGTAACAATAAATTTCAAGTTTACTGTATCAATAAAATAATTCCCTTTAGACAGGAATGACCCACAAATTTCGTGAAAAACTGTTTTCTAAGAATTTCTAGTTTTATTAGTGAACACACACACAGAGTTTCAGGCACAATTTGTTTTTCTATCACAATAGAAATGAAAAGGGTACTCAACAAAATATGAAGAATTTCATAAATATTATGAAGACACGATGAGATCAGAGATGGCCTTTGTAAGAAGGTGAGATTAGAAGAGTTGGCTAAATTAGAAATTGGTCTATCCATACTTCAGGAAGCAGAAATATTTCTTTGAGGGTAAGCAGCAAAAATTATGGCTCAGATCATGGATAATATTGTTTTAGTTGTAGGCAAACATGAAGAATATTTGTCTGAGGGAGAGGGAGAGTAGAAGAGAACAGAAGAGAAGTAATTGGGACCTATGGTAAGGAATCTGCATACACAGCCAGGCGGACAGCATGTGTTGGAAGAGTTTGCTTTACATAATCTCTCTGGTTATGGGAAGCATGTAATACTGAGAGTATCAAGAGCAGGGAAATGAAACTACTTGAAAGTATGGAAATATGAGTAAGGAATGATGGTGTTTTTCACTAGGGTAGCATGCTGAAGTGGTCAATAGAAATACGTCTACAAAAGTAAATCCAAATTACAAAGATTGATGCAGTTTACATGGTGAACACATACTCCACAGTAGCAAGAATCCCAAACCTGGAAAAGAACAATGCTAGCTAACCTCCAGGAAACCTACAAGAAATCACTCATCTTGAGAAGCACCCACAATTACAATTTTTAATACCATGAGTTGTCTTTCTTTGCTTGTTTGTTTCTTTCTTTCAATATTTTGTTTCTGTGCTTCACTGATTTTATTGTCTGTACCTTATTTTAATTAACTATGGTATTATATATTATTGCATATTTCTGATGGAAATTTAGGATGTTTCCAGTTTGGTGGTATTGTAAATGTTATAAGTGTTTGCGCATGTTTTATGGCTTTTACTACTAGTTACATTTTTAATCATAGGCTAGGCATATGTTCACCTTTAAGAAATACTTAAAAATTATCCATGTTGATTGTACAAAATTATATCCATGCTAACAATGTATAAGCTTTTTTTTAGTTCTTCTACACCCTTATCAGCTCTATATATGTATACTGAAAGAGGAGAGAGAGAGAGAGAGAGAGAGAGAGAGAGAGAGAGAGAGAGAGAGAGAGTTAGTTATTATTTCTAGCCAGGCTTGTGAATCTGTGTGTTTATTTCTACTAATATTCTACTAAATAGAAATTTAAATCATCTTTTCACAATATGCTGTAAAATTCTCACTAATTAACTGCTTATAGATTATTAGAGTATTTTTCATTGATTGCTTATTCAAGGAGTTTACCTATGCTTCCACCGATCTTTAGGATTATTTAAATGCTTAATTTGTGCTATAGCCTGAGTATTTCTCCTCCACAATTTAAACATTAACGTTGTAACTACTACAATGAGTATATTGGTGGAGCATTCAGAAGGTAATAAGAGCATAAAGATGAAGCCTTTTTGGATGTAATACTGATTCCAAAAGAAATGCTGGAGTCCTCTCTGTCACTTTGTCTGTCTGAGCACAGAGAGAGGTCTGTGAAACAGAATGGTCAGTATTGGCTAGATATCAACTGTGCTGGCTCTGTGATCTTGCAGTTCAAGTTCCTACAAATTTGAAATATGCAGAATGAACTTCCATTGCTACATATATAATCTAGTTTATGTTAATTCATTACAGTAAGCCAAATGGATAAAGGCAATATGTTTATTCCAAGTGTTTTCTCTTTTTGTCCTTCAGTTTAATGGTGACTTGGATCAGCAGATATTACTTAACTCTATTTTAATAATATTTATGTCATCAATTATTTATTTTATCATCATAGTTTTCTAGTCTCTTTTTAAAAAAATGTCAGAAAAACATCTTCCTGTATTTTCTTCGAAAAGCTGTGAATTTTTATTTTCATACTTGAAACAAATCTTCTATGTATTGTAAGGCAGATACCAAGATTCATTCTTTTCCCTAAGGATATCCAGCTTGTTTAATCCTATTTAATTAAAGACAGTGTTTTCCCTGGTGTATCTTATACATAATAAATCAAGTAATAATTAGGTAAAGATACGAGATGGATCTGTTTTTATGAATTCTGTTCTCACTGTCTTTGATCACTTTTTTTGCTGGATTAGTTCGAGAGGTCTTGATTCATACAACTTTCTATGTAATCTTGAAATCTGGTAGTATAATTCCTCACCTCTCTTCTTTTTAAAATTTTCCCTATTTTATTTTCATGGTTCTCACAATTTAAACTGATTTCTGAATTTTATAGTAACCTGAGTTAGTATTTAACACAATTTAAATTAACAAATTTTAGTCTTAGATGTACATGTTGAATAAAATTTATGATATAATTAATAAAAATATTTAATACTCAGTATCATGATAGGCATTATAAAATAATAAATTCACTATTAAACATGACCATTAGCAAATGCCAGCATATTTCATATATATTTGATTTTCTTCTTTTCTTAATTATTCTTTCCATATTTATGTTGAAATTATAAAACCAAAAAATAAAGAGCAAAACAAAACACAGGTAGTAGGTATAAGATCCAAAAGTTGCAATAGATATAGTAAAAGGGAAAGAAACTGCTGAAAGGGAAATTATATTGTTGATCGATCTTGCATGCCCGAGTTACAATATGCAGTATAACAACCATCCTTAAATCTTATCATCTTTTAAATCCTATATCACCATTCTTTTTTTTTTTGTTGTTGTTGTTGTCGTCATTTAGCTTTTATTGTTGTTCTTTAATTGTTTGCTTACTTCTTGATTTTTCTGGGTTTTTTCTCTTTAAAATAAAAAAAATAGGTAGTAGGTAGATCTTTTTCAAAAGAGGAAGAGAGAACAAGAGAGGGAAGGAAAGGAAAGAGAGAAAGGAGATAAAAAATAAACTGATACAAGACAAATAAAAGCATAGCTTTTGCAAATGGGAAGAGGACCAAGAAATGATAGGAATGAAGAGTGATCCAAAGGTAGAGGATGAAAAAGAATTTAGAGATGCTATGTACACGTACCAGTTCCCACAGCAAATGTAATTATCATGTACTGCAAACAATTAAACTAATCAAAAAAATTAAAACTCTTAAAATCAAAGATAAATACCACTAGATTTAATACATCATAAAATTTTGAATGGGAAAATTTTCTCTAAATCATTTGCAGTATTAAAAACTGTCACAATTTTGATTTTAAATTTGTTATATAATTTTTCATAGAAAGATATTAACACTGTCCTTTGTAGAGATTAAAACACCTACAAGAAATAAAAATAATTATTTTTTGTCATTTAATATACTGAGTAAATCTTACCTTCAGCTCTAAGTTCATTAATTCTTTGCTCTGAAAGATCAGTTTAAAACCAATGAGGAAAGGCAAAACCCTGCAATCAGTCCACACATAGGCAGCCCCTCCAGCCAGAACACCTGGAGCTCTCTGGGATGTACAGTATCATGTTTTCTACTTAATCAATCAGCGCAGAGGTTCAGTTCTCCTGACATGAAGCCTGTGGAGTAGTACTGCTTCTTACCATGTTCACTTTTTTAGTGTATCTCCAGTCACTTCAAACCTGCCAAATACCTTGGAATTATTTTCACTGATTTCCTTGATAAAAAGTCTATTTTCCACAGTTGCTAAAGACTTTACTAAATCATAAATTTGAGCATGCTAAAATTTTGGCCACCACTCCATGTTGACTTTACCGCTCACTTGGTCCAAATTTAAATCTTCACTTGGCCTGTGAGATAGTGTCCAAGGTGTGACCTGATGCCTAAACCAATGTCATAAGGTTTCTCTTGGGTCCCCACACGCTTGCTGTTTCAAGCTCTGACTTTTTTAAAAGATATGAGTTGGGTTCTTACCTCAGGTCTTCTGTGTTTTCTGTCTGCTTCCAGAACACTCTCTCTATTTACATAACTTGCTTTTTGATTTGCACAGATGCTCAGGTGATCCTGATGCAGAGAACACTGACTACTCAGTCTAAAATTGCACCACTTGTGTTTAAGGTTCCTGCTGCTTTCTGGCATCTGGGCTGGTTGCACCTAAAATTTTCTTGGCCTTCTTACACTTCAAGAAGAGTGTGGATGACCTGCGATGTGCACACTGCCTCTTACTACTTCGGATACAGCCCGATGTAGAGTAGGTGACAAGAAAGATTCCTCACGTATGTGAATGAATGTCCTCTTCTCATTCTGTGCTGGTTCTTATCCCTAGAAGTTCAAACACACAAACCTACTGCTCTGCCTTTCTGGGAAAACACATTTTTCAAAGCCTGAATGAAAAGTATTTAATCTTTATTAAATTCCTTCCTTCTTTGAAACTAATGCCTTTGGGGGAAAATTATGTAAATGTTAACCATGTTCCAATCATTCAGCATAAAGTTTAAGTGTTATAAAATATATTGGAGATTTAGTCATTTATGAGACTACACCCTCTGCAGGGGGAGACACTCAGGTAGTGGAGAGAAATGTACAATATGATGTTTGTCAGTGTATCAGATCCTGAGAGAGACACAGAAAGAGAACAGCTCATTCAAGAACAAACACCTTAAGACAGTCCCGGCCTCAGAAACTGTGTGTCAGGATAACTTCTCAAGGATAAGAAGATAACATTGATTATTAAAGGGACCTTTCAAAATACTGTATCATTTTACTATTGTTTTTGAAATTCTAAAATTTCAGCCAACTATGACACTAGCAAGGCTTGAAATTCTATTTTCTAACCCATTGCTAAAATTATTAGACTATGTCAAATAAGACATGGTAGAATAATAGAAATCTTTTCCTGAATCATTACTAGCAAATTACAAATTGCTGATCATTTTGCTGAAGTTCCTGACCAGCGAAGTACCTAACAACAATCACATTATTTATAGTATGTTCAGTATTGTCAAAGGGAGAAAATGTATAATTTGGAAGAACCACAGCTTATTGCAGTTTGGGATCCGGTTATGATAATAAGGGTCCTGGATCCCAGCCTGACCTTGGTCACCTTTGTGTGGCTTCTCACGTAGCAGCCCTGGGAGCTGCAGGTGGACACTCTGGCTGTCAACTGGGTTGTGCATCCTGTCACTGCAACCTAGAATTCAATCTTCCCAGGGGTTCCAGATGGACATTGAGGCAACATGCTTCATGGACTGAGGACAAATGAAGAGACACGAGGATGGCTATGCACTGAGCCTTGCCCCTCCAAGCTTTCATAGGTAGAGGGAAGAGGCAGGCCATTTCTCCACTGGCTCAGATTTACCCAATACTCGTAATCTTTCTTCATCTAAGTGTCACTAGGTAGTATGGGAGTTCTTGCTTTAGTAGCAATGAGAATTAAAAGTGAAGCATAAATGTATGGGGAAAACTTGGATTAAACAGTTAGAAGGAAGGACTCCGGCTAAGTAGCCAGTGGTACAGAAGTTCAGATGGGCAAACCTGAAAAAATGGATGGCTCGCTTTTAAGGATTAGCTGGTGGCCTCTCAATTCAGTGGTCCTAACTCTAGATTCCTCACTCCTGAGGGATATGTCCATTACCAGGAAAATTCTCTTTCTGTGGTAGTCTTGATCAACGGGACTCCAATTTTCCTACGATCCAAGCGATCACAGGTTTAGAACAGTGACTGTCTCATGACCCTCTTGTTATTGTATCCTCAGTCTCAAAGAGGGATGGGGTCATTCAAATTTAGGTCTACTCATTCCAAGGTAGCAAGTTCCAAGCAAGACGCTCCCTAAATGATCCACGTACCTCTGGACAGTGCTGAAAAGGGTTTTGACCCAAGATTTAGAGTAACAAAGAATACAAAGTGCAGGCCAAGCTTTGTTCTGCTTTTTACTTATCTATTGAGGATCTGCAGGCCCTAGTGAAGCATTATGGTTTATAGCAAAAATGGCTTTTAAGACTGTAGTTTTCTCAAGAGAAAACATGAATTACTCTTCTAACAGATAAGGGGCCGGGAGTCTGTCTGTTCCTTATCCCTATGAAATGACTGCATGAGAATGTACTATATTGCTTGTGTCAGTAAATTATAAAATTCATACCAAATAAAATTTCTTTTTTAATCTATGAAAAAAGCAAAATTAAAACATAGGTCCTTGTTGCCACATGTGTGGCTGTGGTGCTTCACTGTGTCAACATGTCAGGTGTGAAAAATGCTGCAAATGTTAGCTCAAACCTGAGACATATATTTGCTGTCAAAATTTCAGTGTTATTTGAGACTTTTTGCTTGTGTTGCATTGTCCTTAGTTGTGTTATGATATTACTCATATATTTCATTCTCTATTAGCTTTGAGGAGTGGTTTTATTTAGGGATGTTGGTAGAATTTTTATTTTCAAGTATATTCTTTCTAAAAACACAATGTTATCAAATATTATTTAGGTTGCCCTGACACTAACTACAAATTTGAGGCCTTTTGCAAAGCATATGTATGGATATTTCAACATCTGAGGGAAACCAAAGCGTATGCTAGAATTTTATTATAAAATCCTGTGGTGGGATTGTCTAATTTATTTACATTAAAATTGTTTGTATGCCTATTCACTGAATAAGTAAAAAAAATGTATCACTTGTGTGTTATATATAAAATCCTCTATTTTGTACTAAGTATCTATTGGGGGAATAATAAAACACAACTCCTATCATAAAATATCTCAGCATCTTTTGAGATTTATTCTCTTCTCAAGCAGTAAGTTATTACCTATAGTATAGACCTGAGTAAAATAAACCCTATGACTCCACCTAGTTTATAAAATGTCAGAAGATAATAACTCTTTTGGCTCATAACACGCCTGGAGTAATAGTTATTTTACTAGTGAAATGGTGGTAGTCATCATGAATTGATTTTAGGCAATAATACTAAAGGCAAAAATGACATATATAAATGAATATTTTATATTCTTAAAATAACACACCTTTTGAAAACTTCAAAAGAGCAAATGCACATTCTGCTTTAGATAATGGGACTTAATGCTTCAGCCATGTGCATAGAATAATGGACTCTTCATTATTAGCAAATTATTATCCTGCTGATTTGAATGGGCACAAAAAGTTCTATCAAAACTCAGTTAAAAAGAAATCTTCTGAAGTAGGCATTCAAATTCAATGTTTTATTATATAAGGTAAAAAAAATGCAGTAAGATAAGTGAATATGTGCATTCTCAACAACCAGACTAATAAAGAAATGAGGAATTTTATAAGAATGATTTCTCCCAAATGCCGGTAAGCACTAAATCCCCCCTGTAACATTTGTGAGACTGAAGAGTTAAACTATTTCTAACAGTTGAATTACAACACTTTACAGAAGAAAGTAGCAAATATATTACTTTGAATAGGTTAATTAAGATGATATGAGAATATTTGACAAAAAGTCCATATTAATATATTTTAAAAACATGGAAATAAATACCTCAGTACTGCAAATGATCACAGGGCTTTGCACCTCTTGGTTACAACAGCTGCATCTCCAAACCATTTTTTATTTTTTTTATTTGTTTTTTTATTTAAAGAGAAGAAAGAAAAACAAAACAAAACAGAATAAAGGGTAGCAACAATACAGAATTCCAAGGAAAAGAGGAAAAGAACAACAACAAAAAAACCTAAGAAATTATTACTTGACAAATTACATACTCACTTCTTGGAAATAGTTGTTCAAATTAAAATGTTAAATCATGTAAAGTAGACATTCAAACAGTGAGACTGTTAACAGTTCTACTCCACGATCTGACAAAAACAGCAATATGGTCATCCATCTTACCCACTCAAATATACATTCAATTATATCAAGAGGATAAAATTAAACACAACAAGACAGAACAAAGTGGATCACAATAAAGCAATGTAAGGGACATAAATTTCAAAACTAGACAATCAGAGATATTCACTCTATCGCATTGACTCTTGTTTTCTTCCAAATAGTTGTCCATATTGTCACATACAGGAAATTCACATGAAACAACATAGTATGGAATTGATTTGAGCAGGACGAGGAGGGCATTTCATGTCTTCAAGACCAGACAATAGGGAAGCCAAGAATGGCTGTCATAGTGTCTCTCATTCTCCTCAAAAGAGTTGTCCTTACCTTCATGTGTGTTGAACTTAAACAAAACAAAACAAGCTAAAATCACTTTGAACAAAGAGTGATAGTTTTGCTGGATTTCACATCATGATATTATGGAATCAGCACTGGGTATTGTAGTGTCTCTTCTTCTTCAAAGTAGTTGTTCAACATGTGTTATATAGTTGGTTCTTGTAAACTGTTTATAAGCTCTACACATGTATGAGTCTCTACATGTATATCTATCATTTCTGTATTAGAGGAAAAATATAACAAAGCAAGACAAAACAAAACAATTCCTAGAAAAGCATAAAACAAAATATCATATAAAACCATAATACATGGTGATCTACAATGATTACCATGATGTTCAGCAGTATATAACAACATTAATAAAAACGAAGCATTGGAGACATTATAAGACTTGGAAATCAAGTAATAATCAAACCAGAGTGGGTATCTTAGTGAATCTTGTCATCTTCAGTGTAGTTGCCTATACTCTTAGACTTGATGCTATCAATCATAACAGATTTAAATAAAATCAGTATACAAACCAACAATCTAACAAACCAGATTCAAATAAGATCAGTCATAATAAGACAGTATAAGTTATAAAGGGCTTCAGATTAAGTTGATAGGAAATTAGGGATGATTACCATAATATGTCCTCTTGTTTTTGGGATAGCTGACCATGTCCTCAAGTCTAATGTAAGTAGACAAACTGGAACAGCACATAATCCATCCAAGCAGAGTGATGAGAATAATGTAAATTTTAAATCTTGTTACCCCATTAACAATATCCTATGCCTCCATTCTTTAGACAATTCTTCCCCTTTCACTCCCATAGGGTGCACTGCTTGTTTTGGGTCCCACTGTTTCCCTATATAGAGTATCTCAATGGACCCTATCTCCTGATCTACTCTGCCTGTGTTTCTCTCTGTTAATATTTCAAGGTCATCTATACTAGAGATTACAGCCAATCTTCTCTGCCTTATTTCTGCTATTCTGTTTTTCTGCCATTGGTTGTCTATTTCTCTGTTCCACTCCACTGTCTGCCCCATTCACTGAGGCCTCTCTGCCACTGTTCCTGAAATGCTCGTATTCTTTCTCTCTCTCTCTAAAATGTCCTTCAGTATTTTTTGTAGGGCTGGATTGGTGGTCACAAATTCTCCAAGTTCCTCTTCGTTATGGGAGCATCTTGTTTCTCCATTAATTTCTAGAGAAAATTTTGCAGGATACATCAATCTGGGCAGGTGTTGTTCTCCTTCAGGGCTTGAATTACTTCACTCCAAGCTCTTCTTGACTTGATGGTCTGTGTAGAGAAGTCTGCCGTGATTTTGATGGGTTTTCCTTTACAGGTGATCTGTTTCATTTCTCTGATGGCTTTTAATATTCTGTTCTTATATTGAATTTCTGGGATCTTGATTATTATGTGTCTGGGTATAGCTCTGTTTTGGTTGTAGGTGGCTGGAGTTCTGTATGCTTCATACATCTGCATATCATTTCCTTTTTCTATGCTTGGGAAATTTTCCTTAATAATTTCTGTGAATAGCCTTTGCAATTCTTCTGTTTTGTCTCCTGCATCTTCATTCACATGCTTTATTCTTAAGTTATGGTTTCTCTTGTCATCCTCTAGCCTTCCAATTGTTACTGCCTGCTCCCTTGTTATTTTTAAGAGATCTTCCCTTTCATGATCACACATTGCAAGCCTGTGTTCAATTTTTGATAATCTATGTTTGGTTTTGTTCAAGCAGTTTTGCCAGTTTTCTATGGAATATTTGTTTCCTGATAATCTCTTTCAATTTGCTTCATGAATTCTAGGTTTTTCTTGTTTTCTTCATTAAACATTTCTCTCCTTTTGTGTTCCTCCATTCTTCTGTCTGTGTCTTCTTGAGAGGTGCCCAGCCTTTCTTTTATTAATCTACTTATCTCTTATTCAATTTGAATTAATATTTTAATTTTGATCCCACTTATGAGGTGCTGAAGATATCTCTTTATGTCTGCTACCACTGTGTTTGATGTTGCATGTTTGCTGCCCTCAATCTGTTTTGTATTTACCTCTGCTGGATCAATGTTCTCAGATTTGGGGGCTGGGTTTTTATTTTCTTATTTCTCCCTCGTCATGTTTTTGGTTCCTTCTATACAGTGTACAGTGTAATTCCCAGCCCCTTTGCTTGTTGGCTAAGGCTCCTCTGGAACACTCAGGCTAGGGACTTCTGCCCTCTGCTGGCCGCTATCAGAGAGTGAAGTTCAAGCAAGCTCAGTGTGTGCTGGCTCCTCTCCTCCAGGTCAGTCAACCTTTGCAGGCCTTCACTGCATCAGTGTATGGTTGTGCTCAGGGAATTAGTTTGTAGCAACCCACTGGGTCCCGGCCAGGGGCATGGCCCAATCCAAGCAGATTCCACCAATCCAGTCAGCGAAGGAACCAACCAACTGAAGCCATTTCCTTATGGAGTTAAGGCTGTCCTGCCCAAATCCAACATGTCTTCCAGTTGGTTTCCCCTTTCCCCTGGGAGGGTCTGATTCCCATCACTCACCACGTGTTGATGCCGGTCCCTGAGAACTGCTGGGCTTCCAGACCTCTGACTGCAGCGCGGCTGCATCGCAAATTCACGGTGCCTCTGGTTGGGTTGTGTACAGGGCCGGGTTCGGGCCAGCCACACTCGGGGATGTTCAGCTCCATGCTCTGGACACTCAAGCCAGTGGCATCAATGCAGTTTGGTCCATCAGGTCTATCTGGGGCAGGAATTTAGGTGGCTTAAAGTGGGTGCCGTGCTTGCTGATCTTAGCTTCACTAATGGTTGCCCCAGGACCTAATATTTGAGTGGTTTTTTTTTAATTTTAGTTTCTTCCTGGGTTGAGAGAGTCCATCTCTCTCTGTTTGGGTCTCTTCAGGGTGTTAAATTCTGGCATTTAAGCTGTCTCTCTCAGAGAGGATCTTTCTCCTGCTACCTACCTGTCTGCCATCTTTGGAAACCAAACCATTTTTTAAAAAATGTATTTGGAGACAGAATCTAAATAGATTTTCCAGTTTGACTTCATAATTGAGAGTCTTTTACCTGTTATCCCACATTGACAGCTGAATTTCAGGCATGCACCACCGTGTCTGAATATAGGTATAGGAATCCTACATAGTCCTGCTTAATCAATGTATATCTTTAAAGACATAAAGTAGCTATGATAATAAGTACTTTTTGTGAATGTAGAGATCTTGAGAAATTACACTGTCAGATTAAATGATCATACACTCTGCTAAACTCTGATTATTAGTAGTAGACTATAAACTGAGTTTCAGAACTAAACTGTCAGACTAAACTTCCATTCGCAGAACATGTGAATTTTCTTGTGATTTGAACAGAACTTAACATACAGAAATTTAAGATTACTTTAACAACAGATTATGTTAAGAATATTGTTATATTAAAAATATATTTATTGACTAGGGATTGTCTTCTTGTTGGCTGTGTTTCTTTTGCAATCAAAATTCCAGATGCATAGTCCTGCCATTTCAGAATGAAGTGAAAAATAAAGCATGAAGTTTTGACTGATGAACTCTTTTTAAACTTGTATTCATTTGTATTATATATACTTCTAATCAAGCTACAAATGTCATCAAAGGGATAGATAAAGTTTACATTATACAAAACTGGTGATAGAAATTTGTGTAAAACTTACCCACTCATCTCTTTTGAAATGAATCAGAGTTTCATTTTGTTTTTGTTATTGTTGTTGTTGTTTTTGCACTAAATTTAAATTGTTATAGCACATGTAAAGGTATCGCAACTGCTATATAGTAAGGAATTATCAAGCGTTTAACTTCATGTACTTTAGTTTAAAGCAATTCACAGTAATGAAAGAAGAAACAGGAAATTCACTACTTTTAACTTAATCAGCTTATACCACCTTGCCTCAAAACATTCTGGCAGTGAAAACATATTACAGGAAATTTGAAGTGCTATTCAAGAGAACTTCAGATCTGTGACCAGCAAAATAAATTTAGGATTTCATAGCTTCTTCAAAAAAGATAGTGAAAACACCCGAAATGTAGGTAATACAGTGCACTAATTTTTCAGTGAGTAGTGGATATTATTAATTATAAACTGATTGCATAAATCCTTTCTGTTTTTAAAAACTATTGCACAGCTTGACACGAGGTCTGTTAAGATCTAACAAGAAATCTGTGCATAGTTCTTATGATGCCCCAACCCTTGATAATCTGGGTCCCAGGAATTGATTCACACGTCAGAGACTCTGAGTATACTTGACTGGGAAGGGTGCACCTGAAAGAAATCACATTACTGCAAACATCTCTGGCCCATTTAGACTCACCTTATAACTAGCTGGCAATTCTTTTGGTAGAAGAGGAACTTTATAAAACTCAATATATTTTATGTTAAGGTTACTTACTATGATCTTTTATAAAATGTGAAACTGAATGAATATTTCATTAGACATCTTATAAAGAAACTCAGAGTAGTCAAGGGTGGCATATGGTGTGTCAAAGAAACAGTAATAGAGATGACATTGAGACACCTCCATTGTAAAATATTCATAACAATGTAAGTATCTATTAAGAAGCTGGAATCATAAAAACTTCTTCCCTGAAAATACATCCTGTTTTGTCATTTAGGATGATTAGACAGGCAGTGTTCTAATGACACTTAATTGCACAAGCTTTGTTCTTTTGTTGGCTCTCCAAACACACAGGAGAGAAAGCAAGATACTTGTAAATGTACTTTCTCCAAGGTAAATCTATAAGCAAACCACATCTCTCTAAAGGAACTAATCAGATTAAAAAAAAAAATAAAACAACTCTACTGATCATGAAGCACTTCTTCTTAGAAGCTTCTTACATTTCTTTCCTTCTCCCTCTCTCTTTCTCTCTCTTTTTCATGACAAAACCCACCTTTTTATTTTGTGACCTGTATCTCAATAATTATAAGATGATAAAATGTTAAAATTGTATAATTTGTTCTACTCTGCAAAAATCTTTCCTATATTGCTTCATCAAAGGCAAGCACATGGTGAGATCTCTCAAAATGAGAAAATAGAAGCTTGAAAACTTCAGTGAGTTCTTGAATAGCTCACATACAGATGTCAGGAAGCAAATTTAAGATAGTCTTTCTGACTTTTATTCATTTGTTCATTTATTTATTTAGTTATGATTTATATTTCACAGATGACATTGTATTTTTGTCACATGCACCACATTTTAAAACATGCATACATTGTGGGATGTTTAAATCTGATTAACAAATGCATTATCTTACAAAGTCATCATTTCTGTGGTGAAAAACATTTAGCCACATTTTGTGTTTTGCAGAAATGTGGCATTGAAACCATCATCACTTTGCTGCACAATAGATCTCTTGAAACCTACCATTTGCATCTGAATGTTATTTATCTTTTGATCAGCATCTCCTCATCACACCCTCTAGTCTTCACTTTCAGTTATCAACTTTTAAATTGCACATGTGTGTGAAGTCATGCGACATTTATGTTTCAGTGCTACAATTGAAATGATTCTAGTTGGAAATATAAATCTCAAAACTCAGCTTATCTTGCTCGTGTTCCCTCTGTTCCTTTTCCTTGCCCTATTTACTCTCCTCCTTTATTTCACTCCTACTTTCTCTTTCACACTTGTTCACACACCAAAAATATGATAATTGATTTCTTCAGAAATATTTCACTGTGGACTTTCTGTTCCCAATAGAAAACTGAACCTTTCAAAATCATTCTCACATGTCTGAGTTTTTGAATAATATGAATACACCTTTAGCATCTTGAGTACTTATTGTCAGACATTTTATTTTTATTGGATATTTACAGTGACCTTAGCCAAAAAGCCAAGAAGCAATTTTAATTGGTTATTTTGCCTCATTAGTACATTAAGTAAGCAATATATGTCAACATATTATGCTAATTTGGGAAGTAAGAAAATTCAAATCAGATAGTTTAGTTTGTAACTGAAACAAGATTATATACCTCAGATGATTTTATTAAGATTTTCTTTGTTTTTATAGTGAATTTGTATTTGATTTTGCATTTCTTGCTTCTTGCTTCCAGTATTTAATTCATTTCACAAACAAATGTCTGCTCTGTTTATCTTTTATCAGTGAGAAGTGAGGCAATGATTTTCAAATATTTTTATTTAATCTGTCAATCATTGGAGTCAAGTTAAAAAATTAACACTCATAAACTAAATGTGCTCATTTTTAAAACTGTAATGTGTCCACACCAGGTATTCTTTTTATCACAGTCCATACCCACTACACACTGAAATAAAAAAGTAAAATAGAGGATTGGGAAGCAGTTATGTGACTACTGGTTTTAAGATAAAGGGTTTGTCTGAGTCATTCTGTCAGTACTTCTGAATTATTTTTAAGTTCTGTGAGCTATTAAATCTAAAACAAGTGTTCAAAGTTTCCAAGATATCCTGTGGCAAATAGTAAAATTCCTTATGGTTAAACACTGATCTAAAGAGTTGATATCAGTTTGGGGATTACTATTAGAATTTTGAATTATTGTTTCTCAAGAATTATATTTATATTAGAGACCATAGATTTATAGATAGATTAATACAGATTGATAGATAGAAAACAAGTTTATTTATCCGTACATTAATATTAATGTTAAAATTTTACTTAATTTTCATTATTATACCATAAATAAACTTCTGGGAATATTTTGAGTCCATCTTTTGTATTGTTCACATATGGACCACTATTTCAACTGCAATTAAAAACATTGCCTATTCACTTAATCCATAGGATTTGATTTCTCTAGACAACATAATTTTCAAGTTGCAAAAGTAAATATTAATGCAGAGAAAAACATTTACAAAAATGTTTTCTCACCATCCAACTGCTACATATGCCCCGGTGTCATTCCACTTGATTTCGTTATGTTGGTATCAAATGTTTATTAAATAATTAACTAGATAAAGAATAACGAACTACTATGACAAGTTACCATTAGTGTTGAGAAGCTTACCACGAAATCTTGAACTTCTGTGGATTTCTCCCATATAATATGTAGATTTAGCATTACTGGCCTGACATCTTAAAGGCAAATGTAAACTACAAATAAAAATGATTTTTTCTGAAGAGTAAGTCAGACACCCTGTGCCTCTGCTGATTCACACACACACAAACACACACACACCTCTTAACATTTTCTACAGTCTTGAAACCTGTTCTGTCTGACTGCACACTAGAATTTAGTGCTGAAATCTGGTTTGCAGAGAGAAAAGAAGACTATACAAACTGTGTCCTAACTGACCACTTATAAATGTAACTCATCTCTTGCTCAAAGGATTCTTACACCTCTCCAATGTTACATAAAGTCTATAGAAGACTAATACTGTATCTTCCAGCAGAAAATTCTATGTCAATGGCATTAATTCTGTCACATCTCTGGGTTTCACATAAGTGGTCAGGCACTCAAGTAGTGTCAATCAAAAAGTCCTAATTGCAGGTCAAAAGCTTTTAGGTCTTGCATAGACTGCAGTCAGAGATTTCATATGGAACTGCATGTGAATGCCTGAGAGGCAGAATGTCTAAATATGCACAGTGGGTGTCTATTCTAATGCTGCAAAGTCAAGTACGACCGACCGCTGAGCAAGAACTTAGAGCACAGTTTGTGGAAATGTTCAATTTGCCTTTGCAGTTAAAAAGCTGAAAAAATCTGAAAAGAAATGACTACTGTTGAGGAATCTCCTTCAGTTCAATTTTACTTCATGGTACCAACAAGGATTTGTTAAAATGTTCTTAAGATTTCAAAAATCAGCTTCCTCTTTAATTCATGTTCATCAGCTTATTTGCTTGAGAAATCTATCTCTGCAAGTGCTAGAGATTAGAAAACATCAAGAGTAAAAGTGTCCCCAATTAACACTTTTTATTGATTAAAATATTTTAAGGATGTATACAGGGCTTAATGAGAATTAAGAACTTTTATGATATTTTATAAATTACACATTTAAAGCCATACTTTTAAAGGGTACAGACAACTAGTAACATGTTATAAAATAATTATTAGACAATCAGGAATATATGTGTGTTCTCTTTGAGTAATTTTGAGCCAAATAATTGTTTCTTCTTGTACAGTTTTTCTTCAAAACATAACGTAAGCCATCAACATGTAATAGAGGCAAGATAGATCCACAACACTAAAGGTAAATCTAGGTATGAGGGCTCTTCACTTGTATGGGTTTACTGCAATGATCTTTGAATAACATTGTACACAACTTTTGTTTTGTTTTGTTTTTGTTTTTTGAGACATGGTCTCATTATGCAGTTCAAGTTTACCTTGAACTGATGCTGTAGGCTGAAATCACAGTGGTTTTCCTGCCTCTGTCTCCTTGGTGCTGAGATTACAAGTACACACCAGCACACCTGGCTCACTGTGCTATTTTTAGTAAAACAATGCTGCACATGGTACAAATTTTAAACCCTCAGAACTCGAAACTCTCTTAATGTCATGGTTAATTTTGATAAAGGGCTTATGGGAAAATACAAGTGCTTGGGTTAGAAACCCAAAAGAAAAGGGAAAGAAACTGACCAGAAAGAAAATCATAAACTTACATTTGTAATTTTGTAATGAAAAAGCTTAACTTTAAAAAAATTATTTAAACAATATGCACGTTAAGGTATATGAAATTTGTGTATGTGAGTATGTCTATGTGTGTAAGGAGGAAAGATTTACTTGTAAATTTAGTGCAAGAATTTTGGAAAACTACTAATCGTAATTCATATGACTTTCAAATATGATTCTCCAATATTATAAGAGACATGGTGAATTTATCAATTGTGTGAAAAGTAAACTTATAAAGGTCAATTTATTATGGCTTAATGAAAATACCTGACCAGTTCGTATATTCTTCTAGTTTACATTTGTGGGAAACTAAAGCATGTAATATGGTATACTTACTGTAATCAGACCCTTTTTTAGCAGTTAAACCTGTGTCATTTCTAATTTTTAGTGCATAATTTTCTTTTCACTGCAGAGAATGTTATTTCTGTCATTATACATGTCATCAAACTGGATTACTATCTTTTCGATACAACAAAAATCACTAATTGCATGAAGTAGAGGATCGCAGCTAATTTAGTACAGAGAATTATCGCCTATTTTAAATTTTTGCTCTTAAAAATAGTGAAGATGGTAAAGCACAATAATGTTTGAGTAATAGAAGGACTATTATCTTTTTTTCTTGAAGTGTCTTGAATCCTATAAGCCTCAGATCTCTCATATATGAAGTAAAATAAATAAAAGTTAATGAAATAACATATAGAAACCATCTTTCATGAGTGCCTTGATTGACAAAACTGAATGAAACACTGACGGTTTATAAATTCAATGCAACAGTCATTTAAACACATATGGAGAAAACCTCTTACTTTCTAACAGTTTTAAATTCATTTTTCTGAGTCTCAATATAAAGTAATTGACAGGTAAAACATGTCCTATGCACATTTACTAAAAATATAGTTGGGTATAATGAGAATATTGTGGTAGCTATTCCTCAATTATAACTATAAATTAGAGTAATTGTTCAAGATTTTTTCAGTCATTGAAGATTTTAATTTTAAGAATCAAATTCTTTCTGACTTTTTTTCAAGCTCAAGTGAGAAAAATTAAATAAATGTCAATTTATTTGGAAAATGACCATTTCAGATAAAACTTGGCTTGACAGGATTTTTAACTTGATACTTTCTCTAGATTTCTATTTATCGTTATTAAAACGTCTCTGTCCAGAGCCACAGCTGGCCGCACACACGGAAAACATGGACTATTCATTCATCCGAAGCCTAATGGCCTTGGTCTAAATTCTGGAACACAGTTAATTTCAAAGAATGTCTTCTGCTTACTGTGGTTAAAGAGGCGTTGAGCTCTCTCAGAAGAGATCAACCTAAAAGGAATAGTGATTTTTTTTCTAAAGACGGAGCGATTCTCCATTGCAGCAGCTGATCACTGCAGCGTTCCATCACACCCACCGGACCACCGACGTTACTAGAGCACATTTATTCACCCAAGAAAATAAAAATACTATTTGTTTTTCCAAAAAAACTTTTTTAGACTTAATATGTGTTTTCAATACGTAATCATTATATTCATTGTAGGCATTTAGCACATGTAGATGACATCTGAATTCTTTTTTTTAACCCACTTTCCCCTTTCTCTCCCTTTCCTCTATCTGTATCTCTTGGCACCCTTCCTTTTTACAGAAGTTCTGTCCTTGTTTCCTATTATCTACCTTTTATTTTGCTCTTTAATTTATTTACACTTCAGATTTCTCAAATGAGAGTAACTGTGTGATAGTTAAGATTTGTTGCACTTCACACTAAATTCTATTTCTTTACTGACAATAGTGTATTGATTGATAAGGAGATCTTTGCTTATATACTCAGGTTTCTAAAACGGATGTCTGAATTAAAGTGAAAAACGTTATACCCCAGTCAATATTTACATATTGAGGTTGACTAAAACTTCACTGGGAAGATGATGTAAGTATTGTTCTTAGAGAGTTTCTAAACAAACAATATTCAAAAGCCAAATTGTTTTAATACATAAATTGCCAATATTTCTGGATACAGTGAGAGAATAAGGATAAATAAAAAGTCACTAAATACTATTGATAAAATCAAGAATATTCATCAAGCATGGATATGAGATAACATAAACAGAAAATAAGGGTGGAAATAAAATGTAATTTAAATAAGGGCAATTAGTAACAGTGCGATATACGTGCATATCATTATGAAACAGAAATAGGCTAAGAGGAATCTAGTTGGAATTTTCTGTCAAATTAAATTCTGGAAATTATCTATCACTTTTGACACAGATGCAAATGCAACTAACTGTAAAATCAATCCAAGCATTCCATTTTGAATATAGTATTTGTTTTAATTTGGGCAATATGCATAAAATGAATATAAACTTTGGAAAAGCACAATCTTATGGAAATATCCAAGTTTCTTGGTAAGAAATCTAGCAACCAGCAATGCAGATAGACTGGATTATGACACTGACACATAGTTGAATAAAACATACAACCAAGTGTGATACAGAAAAAGGTGCTTCAGTTGTCCAATTTACAAATGTGTCTGGTTTGAGTCAATGAACTAAAACATCTTGTGCAAAGCTAACATTAAATAGAAAACACAGTTAAGGTAACAAAATGTGCTCTATCTTTTGGCTGCCCGACTTTTATTAAATTTCAAAAGCATTTGGGCCTTTGAAACTACTTTCTAAAATGAACTTAATGATATACAATGGCAATTAAATTTTTAATTATGTAATATTCTCTATTTTATATCAGAAACCATTAAAATATTTAAGAAATGTACTCAAACATTAGACATCTCCAATACCAATATTTTCCTTTATAGTTCAGTGAAAGATAAAGAAAAAAATCTTACAATCTGAAAACTATCAATTTTTTTTTTTTTTTTTTTACTTGTTGATCCAACTCATGACCTCATGCTTGCCAGGCAGGGACTTATGCCGCTGAGCTAAATCCCTGACCCCTCAAAAATGTATTCTTAAAACTAAGTCCAGGGAAAATAAAGTAAATAAATGTAAGACTTAATTTAAAAATTCTAAAATTTGGCCTTGAAATTTCTCAATTTAAGAAAGAAAAAACTGACAGAAATCTATACCTCTATTCTGGCACAGGTTTCATGATAAGGGATTATTTTTCCTATCAGTGATTTATCAAATTGATATCTCAGGAATGATTGCTCCGAAAATGGAAAGTTGTGGAGGACAAATGGCTGCAGAAATTGCAGAGTTAGATGGCAGTGTTAAATATTTTGAGTCCATACATAAGGCTAATGAGAGCTTGAAGGTCATTAATAAAGTGCTAAGTGTGAGTCCCAGGCCTCTTTGGTAGCAATATCTATGGTAGAATAAGGCTATAATCTGCCTGAGACCAGCCTGGGACTGACGAAATAGGGAGAAGTTCTCAGTGCAAACGAACAGCAAAATTATTTTGCCTATGTCACCAAGAGCAAGGACAAAAATATAAGTATTGTACTTTGAGTGCTGTTGATAACGAGGGACAGAATATAAAACTGGGTTGATCTGGAGGCATTTTGTCGGGGCTATGAAGGTCATGAGAGATGTTGACTCCGGAAGCAAAATAAATGTACTGTCAGAAACAATGCTGCTTCCTGCTACAACGGAAAGCAATAAGAATAAAAAGCAGAAGACTTTGCTCTGGGGAAGAGGCTTTGTACAGGCAAGCGGAAGGAATCCTCATCAGAATCAAGCTCTCTTACTCCCTTGTTACCTACTCATCCATTTGCAGATGTACAGTGTCTTCATGGAAGAGTTGGTTGGTTTAGTGAGAGAAGGACAACGGACACACTGATATGACTGTGTCACCCTTTCCACAAAGGAGCTACAGATATTTTTCTTAGATTGTTGTGTTTCACAGCAAGTGGAGTAAACCTAGACGCAGAATAGCCTGAGGCAGGATGAGGCATGGATTCCTCCTCAGGAAATCCTGGTTTAGTTATTCACCAAGTCTAAAAGTAACCTATGCTGCTCTTTGAGGAGACTGCCTTTCCCAGCTTTCTGATTCTCACTCACTATTACCTGAATTGCAGTGTGATAACCCATCTCTCCTCATCAGCGGCCTCTCTTTCATCTCCACAGATACTTCCTTCAGTGTGTTTTTTAACACCTAATCAAGACTTGGCTGTGACTGCTCAAAGATACATGCCTTCTCTTCAAGGCAAGATTATTACAAGGGCTCAAAAATATCATGTATTTGTACAATGCTATCCTTTAGAAAATTAGAATGAAAAATTATTTTTAATCTATGCTACTTGAGAAGCTGAGGCAAGAGATTAACAACCTCCAAGTTATAATGTGTTAGGAGGTTAGCTTAGTTAAAATAGACTCAGCCTCAAAATGAAAAAAATAATTAATTAATTGAAAGTGGTCTGAATTGTAAGTCAGTGGCAGAGTATACTTGGGTGATATAATAATTACCATGGAGTATGATGCAAGGTATTTTTCTCTACTCATCTGTTTCCTTTTTCCCTCTAAAGACTTTTTTTTTCACAAAAATAATTACAGTCTATGAGGAGATGTCAACTATTATTGTTAAAATTAATGTGGTCTATATTTTTAAAAAATTCATCCCTATTTCTATGGTGTCCATATGAGAAAAGTCAGTGTTGACTCATATCATGATGTTACAGGCAGCTGAGTTCGAATATTCTAGGCAATCAGACAGGGCTGGGCCCTCAAAGGAGCTGGTGGGGAAGATGAGACACCTTGCAACTATTGAGGAGACAAGCACCTCCACCTTGCCTAAAATCTCAAGATAAAGATACAACGAATGCACCCACATGCTTCCTAAAGGTAAACATCAGGGATCCATATTCTAAGTAGGTCTCTATCACCCTGAAGAAGCCAGGAGTCACCAACACAACCCCCTACAGGACTTCACTGCTCTTCATGCATGCCTGTTTGCTGCATGACTGGCTTTCCGGACTGTCCCCAATTTAATCAATTTTACCCAAGGAATTAACCTTGTTGATTAATCATAGTTCTGTCCCACTTGATGCCCACCTTGTGAGTTCCCACATTTCCTCACCTTAGACCTGCCTCACTTTGTAGTTTTACTCTATAAAAAGTCAATAGAAAATGCAGGGTCTTTGGCAACCTGCTTGGGACCCCTTCTGTCTCTCTCTCAGACAGAAGTTTTCTTTCTCTCAATAAATAGATTCTGCTCTTAACCTCCGTTGTTCCTAAAATTCATTCTTTGATGTTAGAGCAAATGAGCTCTTACTGAACATCTAGCAGTTTGGGAGTTTCTTGCTCCTATATCAGTCTCATTTTTCTACCTTCAATGATTTTCTTGGCCTGAACTATATTAAATGAGGAAATGTAGTTTTCAGTTTATTTTTTTTCCTATTATTCAACAACTGACACATGAGAAATAAATATACAATTAAGGGAAACACTATCAAATTAAGAAATGGAAATGTAGAGTTGATAAGAAGTGGAAATAAAATGCATTCATTATATATTTAAAAGCATTTAAAAGCATTTTGAAGAATATGTATACAATTTAAGATAATTTACTTCATTCAATGAACAGTTCCACTCAAAAGTATGCTGTGCATCACCCAAAATTAATTTTAATTTTGTTAGCTTCTATAGTTAAACTGATGATTTATTGATGCTATCTCCCTGTGTGTGTGTATGTGTGTGTGCACACATGTGCATTTCTCCACGTGTGGGTTTCTTTTGTTGAAATTTCAACATATTGTTTTGGAAAAGTTACGCTAAAAACTGTTGACGCAGTAAGTTTCACCAATTATTAGGAAACATTTTTAGAAGCATTATTTTTATTTCATATATCTTTATTATACATTAGATTTTAACATTCCCATCCTACTGTATTCTTCTACACAATCAGAAAAGAAACTCAGTAAAATACCCATTGGAACTTTAATAAGTAATTAAAGGAAGAAAATGAATACATTGTTTCCTTTTGGCCACTGCTGACTAGTTTTCCATTCCTTCAGAGGTGTGTCAGTTTTACAGTTCTCCATCTCAGAAACGAGAGTACGTTTTGATTATTCTCCAGTATATAGTGTCACTTTCAGAGTATTCCGTAATGATGTGAACATGCAGAAGCCCCCGTTTTCCCTTAGCACAACCCCAAAGGCATCCAGTTCTTTTTCCTCGGAATAACCTCAAAGGTAGTCATTCACTGGATTTTGAAGCTCACCTTTGAAAACACAGAAAAGTTAACCTCACCTCACCTCAGTCCTGAAAATACGCTGGTGGCTTTCCCACACACTTACCTCCACTCTCTCCTCTTTTTTTCAATCTATCTTATGTTCCTTAAGCTACACCACACTCTCCTATGAATTCTGAAATAAGGCACATCTTTTCTGTGTTTCTGTGCCTTTCTACAAATCCATCATTTTCTAATTTATCTCCCCAAATGGACCTCAAGCACCTCTTGAAAACCTTCCCATAGATTATATTTTCATCATGTGATATCAGTTTGATTTGCAGTTTGTTACTAATGTTTATGAGTCATAATAATATTATGTCATATTTAATATTCATGCTTCAAATATATTTCAATCATTTATATGATCATGTATAACTTATGTGGTTAATAATAGAATTTCAAGTTTATGTAGATGATATTTAATTGAGGATACAAATACTGTATAATTAACATAATCCTCACTCAGTTCTGTTGTAGAGTTTGTTTTCAGGTACAGAAAAACACACATACACCATGAACAAAGTGCTAAATATGATATGCAGTAAGCATTTTCTTTTTATCTTTTTCAGGTTATCAAAAAATTAATTAACATTAAATTTAAACTGGTAACCAGATAGTTGGAAAATTCTTTCTTAATATTTATTTCAGCTATTAGGGGTTATCACATCCATTTTAGCAAATTTCTCCTTTCAAAACAGTAATAGCACTGATAATTTCAAAGATTGTTTTGAACAAATGGATCCTGAGCCATGACTTTTCCACTCATTTACAAACTGAAAGAGGCACTTGCTTTCCTAATCTTATAAATCAAACCCAAATCTTTTTCAGAAATATTTCTCAAAATTTCTTACATCCATATTCCTTTCTTCTAAGATGCACACACACATGCAGACACACAGTCAGCAATGCATGTCTCAGAGGTCTGCACCTCCATATCAAGCACAACTGACCTGTAGGATATGTGGTTAGGTCAGTGATAGCTGTTTTGCACTGAATACATACAGACAGTGTTGTGGTCACCATTTACTAAGTAATGCAATATAGCAACCAAGGCAAAGCGTTTACATTACATGAAGTATTATAAATAATGCAGAGATGATTTAATGTATATACAAATTGCACAAGTGATAAGTGAATATTCCACCATTTCATGTTTGGGTTTGATCACCCATGCATTTTTCGATAGCAGGTGCCCAAAAAAAATTTCCTATAGCTAGCAAACAATTATTGAGTGTTTGTGTACATATACATGCATTTCTCGGTAGCAGGTGCCCAGAAAAAATTTTTAAAAAATTATGTCTATGAGTTTTGTGGTCTTTTTTTTTTTAATTTTATTTATTTATTTATTTATTTTTTGTACCGGGGATTGAACTCATGACCTCGTGCTTGCCAGGCAGGTGCTTAAGCCACTGAGCTAAATCCCCGGCCCGAGTTTTGTGGTCTTAACAATACATTTTCATGTTAATATATGTTTGGATCATTTAGTTATTTAGAATCTGTGTTTATGCATATATTCATATACATACCTATATGCAAAACTAATAGACGTAATATTTTTTAAATTTTATTTAAAGGGAAAAAAACAAAATAAAACAGAAAAAAGGGTAGCAACAATACAGAATTCCAAGGAAAAAAAGAAAAGAACAAAAAAACACTAAAAAATCATTTCTTGATAACTTACATACTGTCATCTAGGAAATGGTTGTTCAAGTCACAAACTTAAAACATACAAAGTGCACATTCAAATGATAAGACTGTTAACAGTTCTGCTCCATGATCTAACAAAAACAGTAATATGTCATTCATCTTACACGCTTAAACATACATGCAGTCATATCCTTTAGAGCACTTTCTTTTCCTCTCTCTTTTACAATAGCAATTACACATTTTGAGCTTTATTACTCCTACAGTTCTTATTACTTTTTACACTAGAGACACAATACAATATTTATAAATATGAATCTTATTTTTTTCACTGATGAGGATAGTCTCAAGTTGTCTCCATTACCTATGAAGGCCTCAAGATCATCCATCTTCATAGCTGAGTAATATTCCATTATATAAAAATACCACAACAATTCCATTCTTTGGAGAAGCTCAAGTCTTGGCCTTTGGTTTGGACATCATCTCCTGGCTTGCATTGTAGACTCTTCAGCTTTCCAGTGCAGGCTCTTCAGCCTTCCATCTTAGAGCCTTCGGCTTTCTGTCACAGACCCATCAGCCTGCTGGTGTGGACTTGCACTAGACACTAGGGTGAACTCCAGACCTTAGATTGCATCCTTTGGCCTCCAGTGTGTAGACACCCTCTGCACGCTTCCTCATCTGACTCTGTGGATGACCACCCACTTAGAAATTAAGAGTCAAACCACAGGGAACCTCCTGGAGACCAGCAGTTTGGCTTGGTCTGTTTGGGATTGGGAACTTTGCGGAGACCAGCATCTCAGCCTGACTGTTTGTGACCTATAGGCCTGCCTTTAACCTGCAGGGAACCTCCCGGAGACTGGCAGCTTGACCACACTGTTTGGGACCAGGTACCTCCCGGAGACCGGCAGCTCGGCCTGGTGTGTTTGGGACTGGGAACTTGGCAGAGACCAGCATCTCTGCATGTGCTGTTTTGGTCTGGTAGGACCGCCCTTCACTCATAAGGGACCTTGTGGAGACTGGCATCTTGGCCTGGTCTGTGTGGGACTGGCAACTTCACGGAGACTGGCAGGTTGGCCTGGGCTATTTGGGACTGGGAACATTGCATGAACCAGTGGCAGAGGGCCTGAGTTGCCTGGGACTGCGGCTGCTGGGAAACCCCTTCTCCAGGAACATCTAGGAAGCCTGCCACAGGACTGAGCTGACTGGGACCACATCTTCTGGATGCGCCCTTCCACTGGGAACATTGGACTACAGTAGACTACCATGCTGGCTTGATGAGACGTTCAGGAACCCCTCATCCAAACAGAAGACCTCATCAGGCCTCAGTCAGTGTGGCACCATAGGAGGAATTCAGGAGACGGGATCCCTTCTTCATTGTGGTACTCAACAATTTGACAAACATCAACCACACAGTAGAACCCTGAAACACACATTGCAGAAAGTTGTGTCTGTTGGAATAGAAAGACCAGAAATTCACCCAAAAGGTGAAAATGACTAAACAAAAAGGCAAAATGGAATCCCAAACATCTAGTCCACCGGGAGCAAGTGCAGGTGGTAGTTAAATAGAGAACCCCAAAATTCATACACCAGAAATCTCTGAAACAATAGCAAATGAAGTAAAGAAACAAATCCACGAGGCTATGGAAGAAATCAAATTAGAAATAATGTCTTATGTAAAGACAAAGTTAACAACCTTAGTAAATGAGCTGCTCAACATAGCTAGAGAAGAAATAGATAAGAAACTACAGGAGCATGGGAAATTTATTGAAATTTTGAATGAACAATGCACAAGACAAGCATAATCTATGAAACAAATTGAAAGATATATGCAAGAAACAAAAAATTGCATTGAAAGCCTACAAATCCATTTAAATGAAGCTAGGGATAGAATTTTGGACCTTGAGGACAGGATTGCATATAGCAATCTTGAAAGGGTAGAACATAAAAACAACACAGCAGCATGAAATGACAATCCAACACCTACAAGATGATGCCAGGAGAAACTGGCATCCTAGAGGAATGGGCATTAGTGAGGAGGTAGGAGACAATGCAAAGGATATAGCTAAGCTGTTCACAGAAATAATGGCAGAAAATTTTCCAAACATGGGGGAAAAATCAGATCTACAAATAAATGCAGCATATAGAATGCCATACAGTCATAACTAACATAAACCTACACCCAGACATATAATTATTAAGATCTCAGACATTCAGCATAAAAACAGAATACTAAAAGCTGTTAGAGAAAAAGACACAACTCCCCTATCAAGGAAAGCCTATTAGAATCACAGTAGACTTCTCAGCACAAGCCTTCAGGTTAAGACAAGCTTGGAGTGAAGTATTTCAAGCCCTAAAAGAAAACAACTTTCAACACAAAATGACATACCCAGTAAAACTGTCTTTCTAATTTAATAGAGAAAGAAGATACTTCCATGACAAAGGACAACTGAAGAAATTCATATCCACCAAACCAACCTTAGAAAGAGTGCTAAAGGACATGCTAGATAGAGATAAGAATGACTACAATCTCCAGAGCAACAGTAGAAAGAAATCACAAGGCTAGACAAAAAAGTAAATGAGGAAGAAAGGCAGGAAACTAACAACAGTAACACAACATGGTAAAGTCAAGCCAACACATACCAGTGATATCTATAAATGTAAATGCGCTCAATTCACATATCAAAAGAAACAGGTTGACAGAATGGATCGAGAAACATGATCCCACAATATGGAACCCAGAAAAAAGCAGGGGTGACTATTCTATTTGCACACAATGTGAACTTCAAACCTAAAATGATTAAAAGAGACAAAAAAGGTCACTACATACTTGTAAGTAGAAAAATTAAAGATGAAGAACTAACAATTATAAATATATATGCACAAAACACAGAAGCACCCAACTACATAAGACAGATACTAAAGGACATGAAAAACCAAATACACAAGAACACAATTATTACAGGTGACCTTAACAGCCCACTGTCACAAAGAGATAGATCAACTAGGCCAAAAATTAGCAAAGAAATAATAGAACTGAATCATACCTCTGAGTAATTGGACTTGGTCGATGTTACAGAGTGTTCCACCCAACCACATCAGAATACACCTTCTTCTCAGCTGCCCATGGGACATTCTCCAAAATCGACCATATATTATCCCATAAAGCATTATTAAGTAAATGCAAAGGTATTGAGATTGTCCCATGCATACTATCTGACCATAGTGCACTGAAATTGGAAATTAGTGGCAAAAGAAACTGCAAAACTGGCATAAATACATGGAAATTAAATAACAACTTTTTGAACAAGTGGGCTACAGGTGAAATTAAAGAAGAAATAAATCAATATCTACAATTCAATAAAAATGCAGAAATAACATATTGTAATCTGTGGGATGCAATGAAAGTGGTCTTAAGAGAGAAATATATAGCAATAAACTGTTATATCAAGAAAACAGAATGAGCACAAATAAACAATCTAATGCTGCATCTCAAGCTTCTAGCAAAACAAGAGCAAGTTGAATCTAAAGCTCATAGAAGAGAGGAAATTGTTAAGATTAGAGCAGAAATCAATGCAATTAAAACTAAAAAAAATACAAAGAATTAATAAATCAAAAAGCTGTTCTTTTGAGAGAATAAACAAAATTGACAAACCTCTAGCTAACCTTATAAAGAAAAAGAAAGAAACAACAGAAATTCACGCAATAAGGACCGAAAAGGAAGAAATTACTGCAGATCCCATGGAAATTCAAAACATCATAAACATCTACTTTGAAAATCTCTACTCACATAGAGAAGAAAACACAGAGTAAATGGACAGATTTCTAGAAACTTATGAACTACCAAAGCTCAACCAAGAAGATATAGCAATTTTGAATAACCCAGTATCAGATATTGAAATTGAAAATGTACTAAAAAACTTACCAACAAAGAAAAGTCCAGGTCCTGATGGATTCACATCCATCATAGATGAATTCTATCTATAGATGAATAGATGAATTCATCTTATAGATGAATTCTATAAGAAATTTAGAGAAGACCTGATGCTAATATTCCTTAAACTCTCCAGTGAAATTGAAAGGAAAGCAATCCTCCCTAAATCATTCCTGGAGGCAAGTATTACTCTGATACCAAAACCAAACAAAGACCCAACCAAAAAGGAGAACTATAGGCCAATCTCACTAATGAACATAGATGCAAAGATTCTCAATAAAATATTAGCAAATAGAATGCAGCAAATCATCAAGAAGATTATACATCATGACCAAGTGGGATTCATTCCAGGAATGCAGGGATGGTTTAACGTACGCAAATCAATAAATGTAATACACCACATCAACAGAGCCAAAAACAAAAACCACATGGTCATCTCAATAGATGCAGAAAAAGCTTTTGATGAGGTCCAACACTTGTTCTTGATAAAAACCCTTCAAAAACTGGGAATACACTGTGTCTACCTCAAAACTTATAAAAGCCATCTATAACAAACCAACAGCCAATAGTATACTCAATGGACAAAAACTGAAAGCTTTCACTTTAAAATCAGGAACAAGGCAAGGATGTCCACTATCACCACTCCTATTCAATATAGTTCTGGAAACACTAGCCAGGGCAATCAGACAAGAGAAGGAAATAAAAGGAATAAAGATAGGAATGGAAGAAGTTAAATTATCACTATTTGCAGATGACATGATACTCTATGTAGAAACCCCAAAAAATTCCATTAAAAGACTACTAGAGGTAATAAACAAATTCAGCAGTGTATCTGGATACAAAGTCAATGCTGAAAAATAAATAGCATTCCTGTACACAAACAAGAACCACACCGAGAGAAATTATGGAAATATAACCCTTCACAATAACATATAAAAAAGTGAAATACTTAGGAATCAACCTAACTAAAAATGTAAAAGACCTATGTACTGAAAATTATACTATGCTAAAAAGGAGATTGAAGAGCATATTAGAAAATGGAAAGATGTTCCATGCTCTTGGCTAGGAAAAACCAACATGTGAAAATGGCCATACTCCCAAAACTGTTATACAGATTTAACACAATCCCAATCAAAATACCTCACAGATCTAGAGAAAACACTCCTAAAATTCATTTGGAACCTGAAGAAACCTGGAATAGCAAATGCAATTCTGGGCAATAAAGGCAAGGCAGGAGGCATCTCAATTCCTGACTTGAAACTGTACTACAAAGCCACTGTGATAAAATCTACATGATATTGGCAAAGAAATAGACCTGAGGATCAATGGAACAGATTAGAAGATACCAATATAGATACAAGGACACTCAGCCACCTGATATTTGACAAAGGGGCTAAATATGTTCACTGGAGGAAGCATAGCCTCTTTAATAAATGGTGTTGAAAAAATTGGCTCTCCACATGCAGAAGACTGAAACTAGATCCATGCCTATCACCATGCACAAAACTAAAGTCTAAATGGATCAAATACCTAAACATTAAAACAGAAACACTAAATCTACTAGAAGATAAGTTGGTAGAAATCTTGGAGACATGAGTAGGCAGAGAATTCATGAACAAAACACAAACTACATGGGAAACACTTCAGAGAATCAACAACTGGGATCTCATATTATTGAAAAGTTTCTGCACTTCAAAAGAAATCATCATCAGAGTGAAAAGAAAACCCACAGAATGGGAAAGAATTTTAACCAGCAACCCCTCAGACAAAGGACTTATATCAAGAACATATAAAGAACTGAAAAACATCACACCACCAAAATTCAAAGACCCTCTCCAATAATGGGCAGCTGAGATGAACACACAGTTCTCAGATGAAGATATACAAATGGAAAATAAATACATGAAGAAATGTTCACCATCACTGGTCATTCGAGAAATGCAAATTAAAACAGCATTGAGATTTCATCTCAGGCTGGAAAGAATAGCTGCCATCAAGAAATCAACTGATAACAAATGTTGGCGAGGCTGTGGGGAAAAAGGAACACTGCTCCACTATTGGTGTGAGTGTAGACTTCTGCAACCACTATGGAAATCAGTATGGAGAATTCTCAGAAGACTAGGAGTGGAGGCTCCATTCAACCCAGCTATTCCCCTCCTGGGTATTTCCCCAGAGAAACTGAAAAATTCATATCATAGTGATATATGTGCACCCATGTTAGTAGCAGCACAATTTGTGATAGCTAAATCTTGGAAACAACCAAGATGCTCATCAACTGCAGAGTGGAAGAAAAAAATGTGGTATTTTTATACAATGGAATATTACTCAGCTATAAAAAAGGATGATCTTGAGGCCTTCATAGAGAAATGGGGACAACTTGAGACTATCCTCATTAGTGAAATAAATAAGAGTCATGTTCATAAATATCACATTGTTTCTCTTCTGTAAAAAAGTAATAAGAACTGTAGGAGTAATGAAACCCAAAATGTGTAATTGCTAGTGAAAAAAAGAGAGGAAAAGTAAGTGCTCTAATGGATATAACTGCATGTGTTTTTATGTGTGTAAGATAGATGTCCATATTACTGTTTTTGTTAGAATATTGAGCAGAACCATTAACAGGCTCATTGATTGAATGTGTACTTTGTGTGTTTTAACTTTGTAACTTGAACAACTATTTCCAATGAGGACAGTATATAAGTTATCAAGTGGCGATTTCATAGTGTTTTTGTTTTTGTTGTTGTGGTTGTTGTTCCTTTTTTTCTTTCTTTCTTTCTTTTTCTTTCCCCTTCAGAATTCTGTATTTTGCTACCCTCTTTTTTTGTTTGTTTGTTTTCTTTCTCCTCTTTAAATAAAAAATTTTAAAAAAATTTAAAAAAATACCACAACACTGTCATCCATTCTGTGGTTGATGGGCATCTTTGTTGTTTCCATGATTTAGCTATTACAAATTGAGCTGCTATGAACATGGGTACACATATATCACTGTGATATGACCTTTTTAGTTTTCCTGGGAAAATAACCCAGGAGCAGAATAGCTGGGTTGATTAGAGCTTCCAGTCCTAGTCTTCTGAGAATTCTCCATACTGATTTCCATAGTGTAGACATAGTTGCACCAGTCTCCATTCCCACCAACAGTGGAGCAGTTTTCCTTTTTCCCCGCAGCCCCACCAACATTTGTTATCAGTTGATTTCTTGATGGCAGCTATTTTTCTGGAGTGACATGAAATCTCAATGTTGTTTTAACTTGCATTTCTCCAATGACCAGTAAGGTGAACATTTCTTCATGTATTTTTTGCCATTTGTATATTTTTTGATTTGCATATGTTAAACCATCACTGCATTCCTGGAATGAACCACATTTCATCATGATGTATAATCTTCTTGATGATTTGCTGCATTCTATTTGCCAGTATTTTATTGAGAATCTTTGCATCAATGTTCATTAGAGTGATTGGCCTATCATTCTCCTTTTGGTTCGTCTTTCTTTGGTTTTGGTATAAAAATAATGCTTGCCTCTAGGAATAATTTAGGGAGGATTGCTTTCTTTTCAATTTCATTGAAGAGTTTAAGGAGTATTGGCATCACACCTTCAAATTTCTTGTAGAATTCAGCTGTGAATCCATCAGGACATAGGCTTTTCTTTGTTGGTAAGTTTTTTATTACATTTTCAATTTCAATAGCTGATATTGTATTATTCATAATTGCTATATCTTCTTGGTTTGAGCTTTGGTAGTTCATATGTTTCTAGAAACCTGTCCATTTCCTCTATGTTTTCCAATCTATGTGAGTATAGATTTTCAAAGCAGGTATTAATGATCTTTTGAATTTTCATGGGATCTATAGTAATTGTCCCCTTTTCAGTCCTTATTGCGTGAATTTGAGTTTTTTCTTTCTTTTTTTTATGAGGTTAGCTAGAGGTTTGCTAATTTTGTTTCTTCTCTCAAAAAAACCAACTTTTTTGATTCATTAATTCTTTGTGTTGTTTTTTAGTTTCAACTGCATTGATTTCTGCTCTAATCTTTACTATTTCCTCTCTTCCCCGAGCTTTGGATTAAACTTGCACTTGTTTTTCTAGAACCTTGAAATGAAGCATTAGGTTTTTTATTTGTGCTCATTTTGTTATCTTGATATGACAATTTATTGCTATGTATTTCCCTCTTAAGACCACTTTCATTGCATCCCACAGATTACAATATGTTATTTCTGCATTTTTATTGAATTGTAGATATTGATTTTTTTCTTCTTTAATTTCATCTGTAGCCCACTGGTTGTTTAAAGGTTGTTATTTAATTTCCATGTAAGCATTTAGGCTTTGCAATTTATTTGCCATTAATTTCCAATTTTAGTACACTATGGTGAAATACTCATGGGATAATTTCAGTACTCTTGCATTTACTTAAGAATGTTTTATGCTATAATATATGGTCTATTTTGAAGAATGTCCTGTGCACAGTTGAGAAGAATGTGTATTCTGATGTGATTGGGTGAAACAATCTGCAAACATCTACTGAGTGCAACTGTGGGCAGGTATGATTCAATTGTATTACTTCTTTGCTGACTTTTTGTCTAGTTGATCTATCTCTTTGTGACAATGGGCTGTTAAGGTCCCCTGTAATAATTGTGTTCTTGTGTATTTGGTTTTTCATGTCCATTCGTAACTGTCTTATATAGTTGGCTGCTCCTGTATTTGGTGCATATATATTTATAATTGTTAGTACTTCCTCTTTAATTTTTCCACTTACAAGAATGTAGTGACCTTCTTTGTCTCTTTTAATCATTTTAGGTTTGACGTTCACCTTGTCTGCAAATAAAATAGTTACCCCTGCTTTTTTCTGGGTTCCTGTTACATAGAATACTGTTTTCCATCCTTTGACTTTTAATCTATGAGTTTCCTTTTGGGTCAGATGTGTTTCTTGTATACAGCACATTGTGGGATCATGTTTCTTGATCCATTCTGTCAACCTATTTCTTTGATAGTTGAATTGAGACAATTTACATTTATGGAAATCCCTGATATGTACTGGCTCAGCTTTGCTATATGATGCTCCAATTGTTTGCTTTCTGCTTTTCCCGCTTATTTAATTGCTGATGTTTCCTGATAGTTTCTTTCTGTTGTTCTGGGGATTGTGGTCATTTTTATCTCTGTCTAGTATGACTTTCATCACTCTTTCTAGGGTTGTTTTGGTGGATATGAATTTCTTCAATTGTTCTTTGTCATGGAAGTATCTTGTTTCTTCATTAAATTTGAAAAACTGTTTTGCTGGATACATCAGTGTGGGTTGAAAGCTATTTTCTTTCAGGGCTTGAAATATCTCATTCTAAGTACATCTTGACTTGAAGGTTTGTGCTGAAATGTCTGCTGTGATTCTAGTGGGCTTTCCTCATAGGTGACTTGTGTCTTTTCTCTAACAGCTTTTAGTATTCTGTTTTTATGTTGTATGTCTGAAATCTTAATTATTATGTGTCTGGATGTAGATTTATTTTGGTTGTGACTTTTTGGCATTCTACATGCCTCACTTATCTGCATGTCAGATTTTTTCCCCCATGTTTGGGAAATTTTCACCTATTATTTCTGTGAATATGTTAGATATATCGTTTGTATTGACTCCAGCATCTTCACTAATGCCTATTGTTCTTATATTGTGGCTCTTAGCATCATCTTGAAGTTTCTGGATTGTCATTTCATGCTGCTTTGTTATTTTTAAAAGTTCTATCCTTTCATGATCATTAATTGTGATCCTGTCCTCAAGGTTCAAAATCCTATCCTCAGTTTCATTTAAATGGTTTTTCATGCTTTGAATAGATTTTTTTGTTTCTTGGATGTCTCTTTCAGTTTGCTTCATGAATTCTGCTTATTTTCTATATTGTTCATTCAAGGTTTCAGTTTCCCATGCTCCTGTACTTTTTTCTTTTTCTTCTTTAGCTGTGCTCAGCAACTCCTTTACTAAGGTTGTTACTTCTATCTTTACCTGAGAGAGTACTTCTAATTTGATTTCCTCTATGGCCGCACAGAGTTGTTTTTAAATTTTATTTGCTATCTTTTCAGAGATTTAAGGCTTGTTACTTTTGGAGTCTTCTATTTCAATGGCTTTTTTACTTGCTTCTGGTGGACTAGATGTTTTAGATTGCATGTTGCTTTTTCATTTTGCCATTATCCCCTTTTTTGAGTTAGTGTTTGGTCCTTCAGACCCGCTAGTGTCAACTGTTAGTAGCGTGTATCTTGGTGTCCTACTGTAAGGTTGATATTTGTCCAGTTGCTGGGTCCCACAATGAATAAATGAGTCAGTCAAGTGACTTCCTGCTGCAGGGCCTGTTTGGTGAGTCCTATATTCTTCCTGTGCTGAAAAACCTAGTAGTGTTGATATAAGTCAACTTTTAGTTCCTGGTAGTACTTTATCTTCAGGTTATTCTAGGTCATCAAATTTCCCTCTCTATAGTATGTCAGCTGAGGCCCTACTTTGTCCCTGTTGTGTGCCTGTGTGTCTCATAAGCCCTTTTGATTTTTAATTTGGGGGAGTCCTTCTCGATGCACTCCTCACTTTGCCTGACGTTTTCTGTGTGTAGGAAGGGGTCACCCTCAGTCTTGTCAGACTTATCAAGGTCTTATAGTTAGTTGGAGGGAGCTTTACTACTATGCTTATTTACCCACAGTACACCTCTATCTTAGGGGCATACTCACCACACTGACTGGAGCCAGCTGAGATCCTCTTTTTTGGTGAGGAAGTCACTTAATCTCCCTTCAAACTAACACAGATAATCCGCTATAGCCCAAGGTTCCTCTGGGCACAAAGTTCCAAGTTTGCCCATGGACTGGGATTTCACAGGAGGGCATGCAGTTAGGGCCCAGGGGTGGATTCCGGGCCCTGCTTGCTGCTTGGAGTTCACTGGGCTTAGCCCACTTAGGTCTGCTGGTTCCTCTCATGTGCCTTGGGGTGGTATCAAATGCAGGGTGTTGTCTTACGGCCTGGGTATAGAGGTCCATGTTTGCCCAGTGCATGCTGGGATTCCACAGTAGCGTGCGCAGTCAGGGCCCAGGGTGTGTTCTGGCTGCTTGGAGTTCACTGGGCATTGTCTGGTTAGGTCCGCTGGTCCCTCTTGTACACCTTGGAGTGGTATCAGACACAGGGTGCAGGCACGGTCTTGTTGCCCGGGCATGGAGTTCCAAGTTTGCCCTGTGCGTGCTGGGATTCCTGAGGAGTGCGCACTGACATAATTATTGAAATATTAAATAGATTTCAAATATATTTAATTGGACTATGTGATTTACTATGACAAAATAGGAAGCAACAACTTATCTTAAAAGGTCAACCATTTTAGATTATTTATTGCCTATGGGAATACTACCTTATAACAATGACCTTGCATATTGTTCCTGAATATTTTGCATAACATTGCTAAACTGTCATTTTCCCCCTCACTCTATCTGAAACCAAAACCAGACCACACTCAACTAATGCATATGCACAGCATAGGTCATATTCATAAAGACAGAATTTCAGTGCACTTTTGCAGTAGGAAAAAGAGGGTATAGTGTCTATTTACTTCCAATTGTGAAACTATTGAAAATATTTTATTTGCCTTATGCTACAAAGTGCAAAATAAGTTGGAAAATAAAATAATGCAACATGTGCATATTAAACATAATCTTGTTATGTAGCACTCTATTTACATTACTTATGGTAGCATTATTTACTTAGCTGTTTATGTATATTTTTATTTATTTGCATATTCATAGCACTACCACCTTGCAAAGACCACTTCATCTGACCAAATGGTGAGACTCATGCAATGGAAGGTTGAATTAATCTTACCATCCTCAGTTCTCTCCAATGTCTTTCTTTGTTCATAATAATTTTATGTCATGTTCTTTCCATGATGTCTCATTAGAATGTATTTAATCCAACAAACCAATTCTAACTGAAACATTGCCTTGTGGAATTGTTAAAATACACATATTCTCTGAAAGTTTTACCAGGTGTTTGTGCCTGATGAAGTACATGGAATGACATCCAAGTCACAGAGGAATCACTCTCATAACACAACATTCTTTACCATAAGTTGTTGTAAAGCCCGTCACTGTCTTGTGTGTAGCAGTGCAGACCCTACTAGATCTCAGTCAAGAGAGTGATGCTTCAGGCAAACCTAGACTGGAAGGTGAGACAAGAAAGTGCTGATGTAGAGTTGAAGGATTTAAGATAAATGGAAAGAAAGTTAGACTCCAGACAAGATGCCTGATTTAAACCAAACTATTTTTTTTGCAAAAATTAACCAAATTATATTGTATTTATTAGTGGTTTATGTTCAGTTAGCTTTTAAGTTTTGATACCACCACCTCAATATCTTTCATATATTCTTCCTCCCATTGTTTATGATGTCGTAGGTTTATCTTAGTACTGAATAATTTGGAGAGTTTAATACAATATTCTTTCATTTTTAGTCCATTACATAGAATAGTGATATGAGTATATCCACATTTATAATAGCAATTCATTGAAAGTAGCCTATATGTCTATCAATAGATGAATGTGGAAAATGCGATATGGAGTACTACTTAATGGAGTACTACGTTGCCATAAAAAAGAAAAAAGAGCCATTGGTAGAAAACTGAGTGGACTTTGAAACAATAATGTAAAGTGAAGTACATCAGACAAACATACAAGTTTAAATATGGTATGGTTTCTCTTATATGAGACAACCAAAGTACAAATAAAGAGTAAAATAAAAGATATATAATAGGAAGGAGGAAGAAGACCACTTGCAAAAAAAGAGGACCAACAAGTAAAGGGAGAAGAAGAAAGAGGATAAAAAATAAATTCAGATGTGTTGTGTCCATGGACCATCTCCTCACAATGAGTGCAATCATCAGGTACTGCAAACTTATATTTTATTAAAAATAAAAATTCAAACAAATACATCAATGCTTGTCATTTAAAAAAAGCAGTAGTTGAAAATCATGCTTGAAATTTGCGTTTAGAGAAAATTAAATTTCCCTGCAGGATGGTCTCTACTATAACTGCCATTCAGAAGTAGACACAGATATGCAGAACCAACACTGCATGCAGAAAACGCACCACAGAGAAGATAGTATGAGCCCAGAGAGAACTGCAAGCTTCATCAATCATCAGGCTAGAACTGCCCTAATAAACACGATCCATTCTGAAAATCTCATTTAGATTGGTTGTAAATGGAGCAAGGAAAGCGAGAAAGTCAAGAGGATAGCTCTGAAAAAAATGCAAAGAATTGTATAATACTGCACATGATAATGATAATAAAGAGGGACTATTTGAGAAATGAGGCATTTAACAGAAATATTCAGAAAAGTAGAAAACCTAGGAAGAAAAGAATATTAAGTGAGAGAAACTAAACATTAAATTTTGGAATGAATATTTTTGTACTCATGAGATATTCAGAGAAGGTAAATGAGAAATTCTAATGTGGATAATAATCTGAAAATATGAGCCTTACTTGGCTGTGCTAACATATAGGCATAAATGCCTTAAAGTGACCATGGTTATTCTAGGAGAGAAAAGGGAATAAGAAGATGAGAGTGGAGAGAATTCAGAGCATTAATGGTATGTATGAAATGAACATGGCATAACAATAAAATACAGCTTCTATGGGATTGTTCTCCCATAACTAGGAACATTAGAATAATGAGAAATGAAATGTTATTAAAACCAATTTATAAAATGTGTACTTTAATTTTTTGTAATATTCAAAATTTCCCTTCTTTCTTGACAATATAAAATCTAATCCTAATCAAATGCTTACAATTCTGCAAAATATACACTTTTAAATGTATATCAATATAAATCACTCCATTTTAAAATTTGTGATGATCTCTTCTTTTAAAATAAGTTAGCTACATCACTTGCTCTATTATTGTGGCATAGATTCTTCCAGATCAGATCTTAGTTTTGTTATCCAATTGATTGTGTACCTAGAAGCCCAAAATACTGAGCAAAAAAGCAGATTGCATCCTATGGGACCTAAGATACGCTTTGTTATGTATATAAATTATGATCACCTTATTTGTAGGAGCTGGTTTAGATATAACTTGTATGAAATATAATTCAAGTCCTCATTAAAAGTATTTTTATAACCTATTTCACATTTGTGAAAGGAAAACTGAATTCTTAGTTATTGCCATGGACACACATTAAATAATACAATATGCCTCAGGGAAACAAAGAACATGCAGAATTAAACAGAGAATTTCATTCAAAAGTAATTCCAAAGTAATTTTAAAATGACTGAGATTGTAACCAGATAGCAGTCCTTCTGTGTACCTATTGTATAATTTGCTCATGTAAATTGTTTTTTTTCTTAATTGTCCTTAAAAGTGAAATTTTTAATAAATAAAAGCAACATTTGCTTGAACATTAAAATAAATGCATCTGTGAGTTCTCAGTAGGTACTTGAGTGTGTTTCTATTGAAGCATTTTATGAATCAAAAGGCTTAGTCATGCAAATAAGATTAAAAAGAAAACCTTTATTTCCTCTCTTATCTGGCTTTTCTCCAGGTAAATTTTTTTTTTAGTTTTATTACTTAAAGAAGTTGATCCTGAATCTGGAAATTGGACTGAATTAATCATAAATCATCAACTGAACACAAAATATCCAGTAAAAGCCAAAATTATATTTACTATCCTAAAATTTAAGTCTTTTCTTGATGGCTTCATCATAATATTTCTACTTTTTGTAACTTAGGGCCATTCTTTGGTCATTGTAAAGTGTGGCCACCATCATTAAAGATGTGGTCCATTGTTAATTAAAGCATCCTTTAAACCCCAAATGATTATATTTCTAACTTAATTTATTCAGTTGATGAAATTTTAGGGAAGTTATTCTAAAAGGTGCTCTAAAACCTTGGGTAACACATCTAAATCCCAAACTCAAGAAACTGATTTTTCCACCAGTGGATATGAGGCATACACTAAATATATATGAAACATATGTAAATATACATGTGAAGCATTATATTAAATATAAGATATTCAATTTCCATCTGAGTTTGTTCAACAGGAATGTGCATTAATATTTTAGACTTCTTCCGTTATGAAAGACTGCATTTTTATTTCTTTTTTTTTTTGCAAGGAGGAGTCTTGGCAATTGAAGAAGTAGATTAAAATTAAATATATTAAGTTAAATTAGAAAAAATAATTTCTGATTGTTAAAGAGTACAGAGCATTTTCAAAATGAGCAGATTCACCTAATGCTATAGCCAAATGCTCTTATAAGGCAGTTTGTGAAACAACTAAAAAGACTTTAGGGGTTTCTGTTAGTCGTCAAATGATATTTAAGACATTTGTGATTTATAGAGTCTTTGAAGAGACTCTATAACATAGTCTCAACAAGAATAGTGTATACATTCCTCACCACACACAGTTTAACTATTTTAATCTTTTACTGTATAATCTGGAAGTTTCCAATGTATTGTCACATCAGAATTTTATCTGAGCTTCTAGCTTGTTAGTCACTGTATGAATGTATAAGACACTTGTTCACTTGTCTTTTGTTCTGGACCTTGACAGCTCTCATATCCAGTGTTCACCACCACTTACCTGGGTTTAGAACCAAGTGAAAGCCTACTTATCACTCCAAGAATATGCAGAATATGCCTCCTGTGGATAGAAGCGTTACTCAGTGTGTTTCTCTCAGAAATCACACCCATTTAACTGGGACTGGCCCTCAAAGATCTGAAAAGCTATTTAAAAGTAAGATAAAAAGTCCAACAGCAAGTGGCCAATGGTATGGTTTTCTCTGCAACAACAAAATACAATAGAAGCAAACATAGCATTAAATTCAGAAGATTGCATTGCAACCTAGTTTGTCTAATCAGTTTAGATTTGCTTACATTTGTTTGTTATAAAAATATGAACATCTAGGGTCAAGTTAAATAAAGTTGACAGTTTTTTACAATGCAGTAGCTTTTTGTGTGGAAAATGAAAAGGAAAACATTAATATGTAAAATAATTCTTATCTATCTATCTATCTATCTATCATCTATCTATCTATCTATCAATGGTGAAACATTAATTTGATCTTGGTTTCTTGAAGGAATTTTCTTTGTAGCGACTTAGATCCTAGGACTGACACTTACTTACTGCAAACTTTTTGTTTTCTTTTGTTTTGTTTTGGCTTGGTTTGGTTTGGTTTTTTTGGTACACTTTTGGGTTTTGGGTTTTTTTTGGGAATTAAACAAGGAAACATTTATTGGGAACACAATACAAACATTTACATAGAGAGTTAAGATCAATGAGCACAAATCTAAAATTAAACAAAAATCTATTTGACTCAGGAGAAATACTGAATAGAAAAGAAAATCTAAATCACATTTGTGAAAATCACCAAACAATATTGAAGTGTGGGAAAACAAAATAATTAGACTTATTAAATCAACACTCAGTTACTAAACTTGACAAACACCTTTACTATGGAGTTTATAAAAATCCACAGACAAGGTACTTCATTCTAATGTCTAGAAAACATTTTGTGCTGTTATTCCAGGAAATACATGGGATTCTTTTCTTTTTTTTTCAAATTTTATTTAAAGAGAAAAACAAAAAAGAAAACAACCAAACAAAACAGAAAAGGGGTAGCAACAATACAGAATTCCAAAGGTAAAAAGTAAAAGAATAACAACAAAACAAAAACAAAAACACTTGATAAGTTACATACTGTCATCAATGGAAATAGTTGTTCAAGTTACAAACTTAAAGCATACAAAGTAGATATTTAAACAGTGAGACTGTTAACAGTTCTGTTCAACAATCTAACAAAAACAGTAATATGGTCATCTATCTTACACACTTAAAATACATGCAGTTATATCCTTTAGAGCACTTTCTTTCCCCCTTTTTTTAAAAACTTTTTTTAATATTTTATTTTAAAGGGGGTAAAATTAAACACAACAAAACAGAACAGAACGGGACATAAGAAAGCATAAATTTCAAAGCTAGACAGCCAGAGATCATCACTATCTCTCATATTGTCTCTTGTTTTCGTCCAAATGGTTGTCCATATCTTTGCATATGGAGAGCTCATACTAAATAACATAGCCAATCTTTTCACAAGATGTGTAGTGAAATGGATCCAACTTGCTGGGGGTGGGGCATGGGACAGGGAACAGGACGACATGAGATGTCTGATTCTCAGCCTGTGCACGGGCAGGATCACAGGTGCCCTCCAGAGAGGGGAGGAGCTCCTTGTTCTCTGGGCACCTTGAGTCAGCCACATGGTGCAGGTCCTGAAGCACCAGGGTCTCTCTCCTTTGGGGGCGCCTTCCAGAGAGGGGAGGAGCTCCTTGTTCTACCGGCACCCCGAGTCAAGGTGCAGGGTGCAGGTCCCGAGGCGGCAGGGTCTCTCCCCTGCAGGCCCCCTAAAGTCTGCCACACTCACCTGCTATTTCTTTCCGATGAATTGACCATTCCATTTCCAAAGTTCTGAAATGGCCAACAGACCACAGAAAGAATTCTCTTTAGGCTCCTGTTTGAAACCAGCAGCTACAGCGATCTGCTGGCCTTGCTTCAGGGCCACCACTTTTGTGTTTTCTGAACATAGATTTCTCACTTCACAAATAACTCTGGGCTGTTTTTGTGCTTTATGAATGCAGTGCTCTTTTAACACTTTGAAAATAAATTAGGTTAAATTTCTTCTGAAATGTGGACACAAGGGTAAACTAACAATGATATAGCAAGGCAAACAAAACAAATTTGGTATTGTTGAAAGACAGCATAGTATCAAAGTAGAAGTAAAGATAATATAAATAATTAGATGTAAAGCAACCACAGGACATTTTACTTAATTTGGGTCAGAATGACTTGAATGTAGAGACATTTTTTTTTTTGATATGGGAAGTTAATAACATTTAGAAAATTGTTTAATTTTTTTGTTTCAATAATTCTCACTAAAATTTTAATAACTTTATAAATTCCATTCATTGACCACTTAAATACTATAAACCCAGTGATTATAAATAGAACTATAGAGAAATTAAAGAAATAAATAGAGCTATGTCTTTTTAATTTATGTTTTGCAATAGTATAAAATAATAAGAAAATTTATGTTGAACCAGCTTTGTGCTATAGTCACAAATTAAAAAAAAAAATAGCTTTGCTACCCTTAAAACCCAGTGGGAAAGGAGATATACATGATATAATTTTAAAAATATTTGACACTTTAAAGATCAACTCTCCAGGCTTTATTTTTAAAAATTTATTTTAAAAAAACCTGGATTCCATCACACTTAAATGTGCTTTCAGTTACTCAAGATCCTTGGGAAAGTGACTCTCTTCAACCCAGGAATTCGAGGTTTGCCTGGGCAATAATAGTGCTTTTCTGCAACAAGTCCCTGAAAATTATTCGGTAATAAATGCTGGCTGGTTCCAACCCTTATTCCAACACATATATCTGAGACAAGTAACATGACTTCCTTTTATGGATCCATAGCAATATTCCAAATACAGTCCAGTGTATCCTGGGTTTAAGCTTTCTGGGGCCATGCAAGATGACAACTAATTTTATAACATCTTAAAAGAACACCATCTGCTTGTCTTGCTTTCATTCTCTATGAGTACACAGTGAATCTTCTCCAGGCTTTGTCATGACAAATTAAAGGCAGAAGCAGATGGAAATCTAGTTGTCTTTTACGAAGGCGGACATTGAAAAGGTCTGCAAATGTAAAATAAAGCTGCTTTTCCCTATTTTTTAGAAAAGAATATTAGATTAAATGAAATGCTTGATTCATGTTAACCTGTAATGAATTTATAATTGATGTTTGAATGGATTTTTAACAACATGTTAGGAATTCAAAGTAGAGAGTTGTCCTGGGAGTGCTTTATAGTGAAGATTCAGGCCCCTCTTTCCAAATGGGAATGGGCCGAAACTTGGCTGGTTCTTGGAGTCCAGCCAGGCAAGTCTGAGCCTCATCCTTTGCCAAGTTACTGGAGAAGTCTCCGTAGGTTCAGGCCGACCCTTTCGGCCTGCTGCCTTTGGTAGGCAGAGAAAAATAAATATGTGGAAAAATTATAACGTCCCAAACTAGCAAAAGTTAGAGTTGAAGAGAAATTTGTTATATGAATCAATTAAACTTCACACCTTAAGTTACAATTACTGCACAGGAATAAGAACATACTTCTCTATTTTATTTTCTGTCATTTCATTTCATTTAATCTTTATTTTATTTTAAAGAGAAAAAATAAACATTTCAGAGAAAGAATAGGAAGATAAAAATGGTTAAAACATTGCATATTATCATCTTTGCATTAGTTACTCAGAGTACAAGATATTGCAACTTCATTGTGCAAACAACATTAGAGGAGGAGGTGTGCTTGGCCTGGGTCGGCCACTGTCTGCACACAACAGAACAGGTTGTTGCCTTCCCCAGAACTAAAAGGAAGAAGCATGGTTGTGCTGGAGTTTCGGTGGAAGTTACGGGGCTGTTGTTTGGAGAATTTATTGATGATTACCCCATCAGAGTGATCGGTGTGTCTGTTGTGCCTCTCAGTCAGAAATGGGTGTCAGTGTAGAGGCAGTTGATGCCACGTTTGAAGCCAAAATACTAGATGCTTCAAAGCAAACCCCGTGGGAAGGTCTGGGCACCAGTGGGTTGGTGTCGCAGTCATCCTGGCTTTGCTGGCTTTGTAGTGTGTATGTCAACAAAGCAGCACTGTGATGTCTGTTCAAGAGCTGAGGCAGTGGCTCTGGACCCCATTCCGAATGTAAAAGGAGAGTTTGTTATTGATGCCTTCAGATGGATCCATATTAGTACGATGATCTTAGGGCATGAAACAAGATGAACAAATTCAGATCTGGGTCACTGACACAAGCCATCTATCCAGGCAATAATTTATGGACTAACTTGATGTTATAATTAAATTACAATTCATTATCATGTTGTACTTGCATAGGAGGAGTTTATTGGAAGGTTTGGCCCCTCGGGACTATGGTAAACATTAAACCCATCAAGTCCATGGTGAGAGAGATGTTGGAATTAGCAGAGAACTGTAACAACATGCAGGAGAAGAAAAGTTGACACCTGAACAGTTGGCAGAGGTGAATGCTGGCAAAGCAGACCCTCAGTGCCCTTGGGAAAAACATGTGATTGAACTTACGATGTCAGATATTGACCAATGTTCAGAAGCTATTTTGAGTACTGCCATGTTTTAATGAAGTAATGCCATAAGCTTTTAGTGATGCATTCAGCATATAGTCCTCCCCTGCTCTTAATGCTCAAACTCAAAGGAGATCATTTGCAGAACTCCATCACTCTCAGTCTCCCTTATGGATTTAGTTCTGTTTCTTTAGTCAGTGTCTTTGCAGATTCCAAAATTATACAAGAATATATCTAAGTAGACACATTCTATTAAGAACTCATCAAATATTTAACATTGCTGCTTATAATTGAAAGTAAAATAATTTCAGGTTTAATTTCTAATTACTCTCCTATATAATTTTTAAAAAATGTAGAAGTTACATGAATAGAGTTGAGGTCTATAAAAGTATATTCAAGTTTTCTATCTTTTTAGCTTTCATGAAAAGTTTTATATTGTTGATTTTGGTGCATAAATTATGTTTTTGCTTTGCCTTTGCTCTTTATATAGTGCTTTTATATGGAGTTCAGATTGAATAAAGTACAAAACAACAAGCCTACTAGAGCAGAAATTTCTGGAGCATAAGTCATCCAAGGAAACACACCAAGAGCCATATCCTCATGTCTCTAACAATGAAATGGGATTAGTAACTCCTAAACCTATGAATTCCAGGTATACCCTTATGAAAGAATGTCGTATTTCTATGCATGTGTAAAGATTATGTATAAAATACTAACATCAGTGTTTCTATGTGTATAGAGAGCTAAAAGTTCCCATACTTGTATGAATTGCATCTTATTTTTATTCTCAAATATAGTATGTAAATAGTAGTGTCATTTCCAAATATGGTTTCATTTTGGCCACTAGCAGGTATAGGTATATTAAATAGTTAATTAACAATACTGCCTTAGTCATAACAGGATTGTAGTCTCAGTTTCGCCAGTCAACACAAAAGATTCATCAATTTTGTCTCATATATTGAGCAATTCCCTTGGCAGCTATGAACAGTATTCTGAAGTACTTAATAAATTCACAAAGTGGAAACCCCAAGAAGTCACACTTGCAAAACACACACAAAATTGAATGGACATGGACTATTCACAAAATGGAAATATTCTACAAGGATCAAGTATAAGGTCATGGAAGGGATTATGACAGCACCCAAAAATGGTAGCTTCAGAGTACATAATGAAGCACCTGGTACTTTCCGCATACGTACTTGTTACTCATTTGTGCTCTAAAGACGTTCAGAAGGTGTCATTGATGTTTTAAAGTTGAACAGTGTAACAAGTACTGCAGATCACATTTCAAGAGAAATGTCCTTTCTGCAAACCAGCGTTATGTTCTCTCCACAATAGAGGAAGACGCTGGAGTGCCTATGGCACCTCTGCTTTGGCCAAGAGTAAGGCAGACAGAGAGGAGGGGAGGGAACTGTCCTTGAACTGATGGAAAATTAAAATCTATATAAACAACACTTAGTAAACTGGACACTCTGAGGGCCTGGCACAGACTACTACTGTCAGAACTTAGCCTTTGCTATGATGAAACATGCTGTATTCAGGAGCCATCAGTTGTAATCCACTCTCATCACAGAAAGGAAATGCAATGTCCTTTAGCACCAGTAATATTCACTGATTTAAAACAAAGCACTTTTCCAGCATATAAAATCTAAAAATAGAGGAAGTACGGGGAAGTAAGAGAAGTCCATCTTTTTCTCTGAATATTCTTAGACATAATCCCACGGTCCTTAACTTATTTTTTTCTTTTTGGATCAAGCTCATGACCTCGTGCTTGTCAGGCAGGTGTTTTTGCCGCTGAGCTGTGTCCCTGGGTATTCCTTGACTTCGATCCACATTCAGCTTTTTTTCTGAGTTTCAGCAATAATTAAATTAGCTACTTCATACATAAATATATGCACAGATATCAATGATAAATTATATAACATTATCTTAGTATCTACTACCTGGTGTTTAAAAAGACTAAAATCCTAGATCAAAATAATATTAGAGTTAAAGAAGATAATCTATGAAACACATTTTATCTGCTGGTTTATCCTTCAAAATAAATGCAGAACTGTCAATGAGTTCCATATTTCATTACATATAAATGTTAAATTTAATGAGTTACCATAAACTTGTGAAATTTTCAGTTTGTTCTGCAGATGTGAAAAACACCTTAATTCAATAGCAAGAAAAAAGATAAACAGGAAAATCAACATAATGGTGAAAGAAGATGTTAGGTGAGAGATTTATTAAATGTATCAGTAATTACAACATGAACTTGATTTACACTGCCTGAAAAATATCAGCGTTTTTCAGATTGCATAAAAAGAAAAGGAATTGTATGTTACATATAAGAAACATCACAAGATGGGAATTTAACTCAGCGGGCATAAGAGCCTGCCTAGCAAGACAAAAGTCATGAGTTTGATCTCTAGTACCAATGAGTAAGTAAGTAAGTAAATAAATAAATAAATAACAATTAAAAAGGAAACATCAGAAAACATAAAGGTACAAGTAGGACAAATTTTTTTTAAAAAAAGAAATGACACAAAAATATGTATCATAGACATCCCTGCTTGCTTGGTAAACTGAAATACTTTACACATTTTTCTATGACTTGTATAGTGATTCCACCGGGGATTTTTAGGGACTTATATGTTAATTTGCTTTATAAAAGAAATTAATCACCATGCTGTTTAGGATTCTATACATGTATAAAAAAATATAAATGATACAGGAAATTAAAATCATAAAATCTTACCTCTTGTAAAGCAAGAAGACTGTTGAGGGATATATAGGGTTTCCTGGGAAATTGACATTTTTTTCTTAATCTAGAAATTTTATTTCTTATAAAAATTATTCATAATGTTAAATATGCTGCATATTAACCACATGCTTAATCTTTAGTTAATAGTTTATATGTACACAAAGTATATAAGATAGGTTAAATTACCTTATTTTATTAGGGTATCAAGAATGTTATGTGTGCCAGGAAATTAATGAGTAGGTAGCTTGAAGTACCTGTCCTTCCACAGAAGCAAAGTCAAGCATTATCAGAGCTCTGGAAATTGTCAAATGTTTGGAGTAGCCAAATGAGCACTGCAGCAAGGAAAAGAAATTAAAAGTAAGAAGGAAGCTCTGTGGGGTGATTTTGTCCACTTGTTCTGCCCTCAACTGCTGAGACTCATGCAGCTCTTGAGGTTCTTGGGTTAAGGACCACAAGAGGATGAGAAAACAAAGAGACAAAGCTGGGGTCCGGTGGAGCCCTTATCCTCCTGATGGGAGAGAAAAACTGCTCAACCATGGCAGCACTTTTTTTTTATACATTCAAGAGGAAGATGTCAATTTTGACCCCACTGCCTAGCAACTTGCTTGCCAGGCTGGCATGGGCCCCTTGCCTTCTTGGAGCTGGTGCAGCTTGCTTGGCAGGCTTGTTTTGGGCTCTCTTTGTTTTCAAGCCTGGCCTTGCTTTAGTCCCTCCTGTGTGATCAATCTCCTGCTTCAGTGGCTCCTGCATTCAGCATCGTCACAGGAGTATCATGTGCGTATTATTGTTTGAGATTTGGTTTGGCTATGGAAATGGCACGAGAACTACTAAATTGGAAGTGTTTTGTTAAAAATATTATAACACCATTTATGAAATTGTTTTCATTTTTAAAATAATGCAACTAGATTATCATAGTTGGTAGGTAGCAAACTCTAAGAATCTGGAAAAATAGTTGACATATTGACAAATAATTTTATCTGAGTTTTTTAAGTCTGGTATTTATATGTCTGGTATTTATAAAATGTTACAATAAAATTGTCTCAAGATGTACAAAAGCTTTACTTTATATTTGCATGTAACTTCAAGCCACTAACACAAAGAACAAAAACTCTTGCTTTTGAAAGTGACTTTATTCACTTCTTACTGCTAAGTGTGTAAACAAAGCAGTCATTCAATTCTACTTTTGGGAATGTTCAAGTTGGAGAATTTGTAAAGAACTAATGTAGATAAATAATTATCCATCACATCCCTCCACCAACATAGCACATCAAATTGTTTAGTTTAAAGTTTGCGTCTATATTTGGTTTCTAATATTGGTACCAAATTTTCCATTCTCTGATGCAGCATATTTGGAAGTAAATCTGACTTGTCATGAGTTGCCTCTTATATTTATAGATAATTAATTTGAACATATTAAGCATACCTTGAACTTTTTTGCTAATTGTCCAACTGTATGAGTTGGAGGCAAATATTGTCATCTTGGTATTTTATATGCATTTGTAGGAGGTATAGTTCTTCACTCTTTAAAAAAATTTAAAGAGATACAAAAATTTAATTCTGAAGAATGGCTTAAACTGAATAAAATAAAATTCCGAAATTGAACTTGCTCCTATGTTGTGAATAATGAAGAAAGATTGATTTTGCAAACACTATGAGAAAAACTGCAATTCCACAAAACACTAATTGAATGTATCCATTACAAAATAATTCTGAAGCTAACAGTTACTTGTAAGAATGAAACTATTTCTTGTCAAATAAGAAAATTGTTTATTTCCTTTTTTATTTTATATTTCAAGAGGACTCTTAAAATTTATCAATTATAAGATATTTTACATATTTATTTGGACTATCAATTTAAATAACAGTTGGAGAAAGCTAAGTATGTTAAATAACAGAATAATTTGGTTCTTTTACATCTTTATGGCCACTATAATGTAAATTTCAGGTGATTTTTTAAAAACTTATTTTTATTTTACAAGATATATCTACACAACCTTGAATAGTGTTTGCTAATGTTCCTAACATTTACTGGTTCAATAATTAAAAGATGGGTATAAAATCAACCTCCATTTCACTTTGCTTTTATTAGTATATGTTTGAAGTACTTAGTGATTAAAATTATGATCAGTAACTGCAGTTACATAACATATTTCAATTCTTTTTTCTCCTTCCCTTCACCTTCCTTTTACTGTTCAAGCATCATTTATCTAATAAGATTTTATAATGTTAACTGTCTCATATTCCTACTCAAAACCAGAAAAAATAGCCAAAGAATATATAAAACATACAAGACAGTTGTACAAACTCAAGGTACACTTTTGGATACAATTCCCAGGCTGAATTAGCTTTATTTTTTCTCTTTCTGTCTCTCTCTTTTGTTACAAGCTTTCCTCAAACCTTCATTGTGAAGGTATCTGTAATTACTATTCCTGGAGACGCCCAGAGGTAGAACTACATAAGTATGTGCATATCTTCTGATTTTACTGCCAAACACTTCCACTGAGTTAGAGTAACTGTGGAAATGTTTGGGGAACGACAACAGAAAGGAGTGAATTGGTGAAATACGTATTTGTGAGATTTGTCATGCGCTACCAAAGAGTTTAGTCAAGATCTTTGTACAATCAAGGATGAATCATTACTTATTACTTACATTGTATCATGGAACTATTTAATTGAATCTGATCCTCAAAATTCCCTGAAAATAATTCATCCTTTATATGAACAAAGAACCATTATTGAAGAGAGAAAACACAGTGAACCGTTATAGGTCCACTATCACCTACAAAATGAGCATTGAAAATGGTATTTCCTCCATAACTTTGGTGTCAAAACTTAAATAGTTTCAAACTGATCTTCAATAATGTACAATTCTCATTTGTCCCATTTATTGTGAATATTTACATTTTACTTCCTGATATTAATGTTTTTAATGCTACTCCAGAACATATGATATACATACTATATTATAACTTCAGAAAAATATGAATTTTGTAAAAAAAAATATTTTTAAGGATTTTACATTGGACATGAAGACTATAATATATCAGAAGTAGATGCATAACACATAGATACTGAACTTATTTAATCTCAGATGGCAATATTGGCTAACAGTAGTATTAACACAAATTTTTGTATAATAAGAAGAGTATCAATTTCTTATTTAAATTGACATTTAACATTTCATGTGTCAGAATTTTCTTAGAGATACAGATTTTGAATAAATTTTGTCACAAACAAATACTTCACATTATAATATACAGTGGACAAATTCTTATTCTTTAGGGAGTTTACAGTTTTAATGTTCTAAATTTGCTCAAATCAGCATTTAAAAACATGGACACCACACAGAAATTAGAAAAGCAAATGTAATGAATGTGAGGAAAGACCTGGATAAGAATGGGAGGGTAAGTAAATTTAAAAAAAACAAGTGAAAGACTAAAGGGGAAATATTTTTACATATTCATCCTTATAAAAATCAATGGATCATATGTGTTTATTTGGCAGATTTTTGGCTAATAAAATGTCCTGTCACATGTATTTATAGCCTCTGGGATGTTATTATTTTTCTACAAAACCATTTAATCCTACTGAATAAAAACTTCTTAATAAAAAAAGAATTTGATTTGATTTTTTATTACCAAAGCACTTGGTGTCTGCTTTGTAAACTATAGACCCACTGAATATAATCTAGTTGAATTGTCTTTTCACTTGAACATTTTTACTTTTTCTATTTTTTTTTTCTCTGACATAGTTTGGATTGAATTTACATCCCAGAAATTTCCTACCATGACTAATATACTGTAGTCTCCTACACTCTACTTGCTCCAATAAGATAATTTACAAACTCACTCCCATTGAAAGGTTGATTTTTTTCCTAGCCAATCACTGAATTTTTAAAGAATAGATTTGCGATACCAGTTTCTCATAGACTGGGTCATTTCACTATCTGCATTTCTTCTCTCTTTGTCTCTCAAATTATCTAGTTATTTGTAATGAATTTTAAGAAACCTTATATTATTAGGCTTTTAATGATCTTGTAATAATAGCCAACTAAACAACTGAAGTCTCTCTCCTCTTCTCTGTTTAGAAAATCAATTATTTAAATTCTGATGAGCAGTTGCTCTTGCTGTAATGTCTTCTCCTTAATTACTTGGTGATCGATGCCAGTTATCCTGCTTATTTCAAATCATTACCTCCAGCCTAAAAGAATTCTAGTTGTGGAAAACAACTTTAAAAACATTAACAATGATGCAAACAAATGAGTTATTGTGAAAGTATGTATGTGTTGTGAAATACACATTGCATAATTACATTATTCATTAATTATTCTTGGAATCTTGGCATTTTTAAATGACTATCATACATGTTTCAATGATGGTAGAGATATTGCAATATCAAATTTCACTTTCAAAATATTGTGGAAGATCTTTAGTGAGGTACAGTTCAGAACTATTTCCTCATATATACCCAAACTATTTATCCTCAATCCGATATCATGCCGCCAGCAGATAAGAGATATTTATCATATATTTCAGCAAATCTAATAAGTATTGTATGTTTCATGTAATCAATTTTTATCTGAACTTTGAGTATTGAGAAATATAGTATTATTGGTAAAGTTAGAAAAACATAACATTAAAATTTGAGATGTAGAAGAATTATTTCAATATAAAATATTTCACATGCACTATATTAGAAATATTGTATTAAAATTATTCACTAGTTATCTATAATTCGAATTTCAGAGAATGTCACAAATTTAAATTGTGTATTTTAAATACTATAGTATTACATAATTTTTAAACATTATGCAAGTAATAAAGGAAAACAGACAATATTAACAATACTGTTTACAGAAAAAAGTATAAAAATATATATGACTAGTCAAAATCATGATGGCTTCCTTTTATACATATATAATTTTATATATTTATATTTTGATATATTATATACATAGTTTTACAATGAATGATTTGGTTTCTGAATATATAAGAAACATATATATAAGAATATGTATAAAAGACTATATAAGAAATATATATATCAGAGGGAGAAACACAGTTTTTAAACATTGCTTCCATGAGGATTTCTTTAAAAATACAGATAAAATATAGAGTTTGTCAGATTTGTGATTGGATGGTTAGCATTTCAATAACTTATTTAACTTAACGACAATAACTACCCAAGTTGAAACACAGAATACAGTCAATGCCCCGCATTTTCTTTCCTTCTCAGAACTGCTCATCTCTGCTCTCTATTTGGTTTTATAAGAATAACAACCATTTTAAAATAGAGATATAATTTCTGTGTGATTCAGTTTTCAATTATCTTCCGTTCTCCTCTGAGTGTAGTATGTCAGATTTTGTATATAGCCTTTTAGTCAAATTTCTTATTTCTCTATATGAAGATAGAGTTTATCTCTATCTGTAGATAAGAAAAATAAATACTGAAAATGAAACTTTCTTCAAGTATATAAAAACTAATATTTTACATTTATGACATTTGCAAAAGTATTACAAATTTAAAATTTTTAAAATAGTATTAAATATTCTTCAACATTTACAATACGGTAAGCCAATTCTAAAATGCTGCATATCTCAGTACAAAACTAAAATCTAAATTTGATTGAAATGAATAAAAATAAGTAACATTAAAATTGGGGCATTATACATACTATTTAAAAACATAATTATGCACTAAACATACAGAAAAGGCAGAACAATTATGTTATTAAATACATGAAAAATAAAATACGATGAGCTCTCAAGTTTCCAGAATGGTGATAAATATATTTATTTTGTATATAAACTACCTAGATTATGGTACTTTGTTATAATTTCCCAAATGGACTATGATAGTAATTGTAAATATGACAACTAAATTTGATATAACACATAATATTCAGAATTGGAACTGTCTTTTCTATGAATGAGTGCTGAAAAAAGATACATATTAAATACCAATTAGAATATTGTACTCATGAAGGCATTAGGAATAATTTTGGTAAAAAATAGGAATAAATTTAGTAAAGAGAATATAGAAATGGCAAGGAATTCCATGAAAAGGTTCAATTCTTAGCTAACAGAAAAGTGCAAATTAAAATCACAATGACCTACAAACATTCACACACTAGAATGAATATAATAAAATCACATATCTGTAATATCAAAGAATGGAGAACTTGTACAGGAATAAAACCATTCACGTATTCTTGTAAATATATCATCACTTTATGAGCATTTTTATTTTATTTAAGAATAATAAGCAAAAAAATAAACCACTAAATATACAACTACCTGCCGTAGGACCCAGAAATATATCACAGGGCATTTACTCTAAGACAAAAAATATCTCATGGATAAAAGTAAAACAGATGCATACAACAAACTTGATGATGCCTAGAGAATTATGCTTAGTAAAAAAGTAAATATCAAAGACACATACTCTACAACTTCCTTTATGTCACATTTCTGAAATGAAGAGGCTGTAGAAATGGTAAGCATAAGGTCAGTAGGAGAACGGTTAAAAGAGAGTGTGCAGTACATTCAATGAGCAGCACACCAGTCCTCGTAAACATGACAGTGTCTTGCACTACAGAGAGTGTGACTTTGTCAATAAAAATACCTGGGTTATAGAAGTGTTGGAAGTGTTCAATGGTATATTTTAGCAAAATGTTATCTTTAGGAGAAATCATGCAAAAGGTGTGTGAATCCTCTTTGTTTTATTGCATCTCCATGAGAATCTAGAGTTTTTGTAATTAAGAAGAAAATTTCAAAGACAACAGACAATAAAGAGTAAAGAACATTGGAAAACACAGGTTAAAAAGTAACACTGTTAAATCCAGGAGACTCAACATAAATTAAAATAAATTGTTAAAATAAAACAAAAATATACCATAACATTAAAATGAAGAATAAAAATTATGATCTCAAAAGATTCAGAAAAGTAAAGCCATTTGATTAAAATAAATATCCTTTTGTGAGAAAAACTGAAAAATTAAGTAGGAAAGGAACATATTTCAACATAACAAAGACTACCATTAATAATTGAACAGAAAATATTTTACAGAATGAGGAAATACTTACCACTTTTTCTCTGAGGTCTGGTATAAGAAAAAGATGACATTTTTTCCACTTGGGCGGAAATTCTCAGCCAGAGCAATCAGGCAAGAGAAAGGAAGCCATTTATGCAGTTAGCATGATCATGTTTATAGAAAAGCATAAAGAATCCACCAGAAAATCACTACAACTAATGAACAGGTTTGGAACAATACAGGATTTTAAAAAATACAAAAACCTATAATATTGCTATAAACCAATAGCAAATTATTGAAATACAATTTTTAAAAGGCCCATTGGAAAGAACTAGAAACCCCCTCCAGTTAGAAGTTCTTATAATCTATTGTACAGTGAATAACTATGTAAAATTATAATATACAGTCTATTTTTTCAGAAGCTATAACAAAGGACTTAAATTTTTTGACCACAAATAAATGGTATTTGTTGAAAAAAATTTATGATATAGATATATTTACCCTGATTTAAATGATACACAATATGTATTGAACTATCACATAGTGTACCTCAGAAATATGGACAATTTTTATGTGTTGCTTAGAAAACTAAGACATGGAAAATGTACTCAGACTATGGAAAGAAAAAGCATTTTCATTTGACTGCAAAATTTGGAAACTACATTTGTTTGAATCTTTTCCTACCTAAAATATTATGATTGCACTTATCAATTAGTCTCCATCTTCTAAACTCACTGTAAGGTGACACCCTCTCGGGTTTCCTCTTTGAAGGAAAAGTTCATGAAGAATAAAACTAGAAACAATTTCAATACAAGAGAACATGATTTAAACACCAGAAAATAATATTTTTAGGTAATTCTAGATGAACTTTTGCTTAATATTCTTTTGGATTGTACACTTAAAAGGGGAAAACCCTATTTTTTTCCATGCTTGTAACTTCACTGAGGGAAGTCCTCCGATGTTATTATTTTAAGTGATACCTATGCCTTTACAATATCTTTGGAGTACACATTTCGAATGAGTTTAACTGTTTTCCATCTATTCCATTACCATTGAGTATTGATCAATAATATGTAGGAATTTACATCTAACAGACTTTACTTTCAGCCGTTGTTAAAGGGACTTTAATTTTCAGAGGTTTTGTGAAAATGTTTCCTTCGACTTCATAACATCTAGACGGAGCCACACGTACACTCCACGTAGCCTCACGTGCTTATCCTGTTTCATCAACAAAGCTGAGACAACACTGAAAATCTTTATCCATTTCTAAGTGGGTGCTGGCAAGTAGGTATTGCCTATTCCCGAGCACACTGAATAGTGCAGCTGAAAACCCTAATTTTCATAAGTTTTTCACTTATGTGACTCAGTATCCATTTAAAAAACGTTGCTTCAGTACTCTTTCATTAATTGATATTTCCACATGTATACAGTTGCCATGTAATTTCTAACCCAGAACTCCATGATTTACTCTGTCTCTTTCAAATTCAAGCAGTGACATGCTATCCATTTCAGACTAGGTTTAACAATTCACATGCAGACTCAGCCCTGAGAAAAGAGAGAAATAGAAGAAAATTCATTATATAATTCTGATTAATATTAAAATTACATGATTGTATAAAATAATAATTGCCAATTTATCATATAAAATTGATAGTGCAGAAATAGATTTTTTACAAAGTTAATAAAAATAATACAGTCCTTATGAACTCATATGGTAAATTTCCCCAGATCCATTTTTAATCATACTGCACTGTAGTTTTGCTGGATGTGAGAGTCCATGTCTATAATCCTACCGCAGTACTGGGGGTGGCTGGGCCAGGTTTCATTAAGTTGGAACTCAGACTGAGAAATTATCAAGACCCAGTTTCAAAATAGAAAATTAAAAACAGTCAGGATGTAGCTCAACACAAAGTCTTGGGTTGATTAGATAAAAGTTGTTTTGTGAAGAGTTTATGGGAAATAAAAATAGGAAGTCGTAATTTTTTTTAGAAAAGTAAACACAATTATAGGACAATCAGGCTCAAATTGTTACTCTTTAAGAAGAAGGAAAAAGGAGCTAACATAATGAAAATATAGAATGCATTTTCAACTTTTATATTTATTTATCATGTTAATTTATTGATATTAATGTTGAAGTAGAAAAAATAACTTACATCATCTCAGTCAATATACCATGTGCAAGAAAGGTAATATTCAACTTCTCTTTTTTTTTTTTTGGTACCAGGGATCGAACTCATGACCTCATGCTTGCCAGGCAGGCGCTTAAGCCACTGAGCTAAATCCCCAGCCCAATATTCAACTTCTCATTGACTGTACAAATAGCATAATTCGAGTACAATAGTTTCTTTCCTATATATTAATGTACTCAACAATGAATTGCATAATTTTTACATTATAATAAAAACCATTTTAGCTATAACTTTAAAATAAATAGTATTAAATATTTTTATGAAGCTATATGAAAATTTTTGACAAAAATGTATCAAGAAAACTGTTTTATAAAGTAATTTATGTTGTTATGAAATATGTACCAGAAATTCAGTTTCTTTGTTTTTGGTAAAATATATGAATATTACATTATAGTAATGTAATCTATTTCTAGTAATTGATTTCTCTGTTTTCTCAGGGCTGAGTCTGCACGTGAAATTGTTAAACCTAATGGATAGAATGTCATTGGTTGAATTTGAAAGAGACAGAGTAAATCATGGAGTTCTGGGTTACAAATTACATGGCAACTGTATACATGTTATAAATGTGGAAATATCAATTAATGAAAGAGTACTGAAGCAATGTTTTTTAAATGGATACTGAGTCACATAAGTGAAAAACTTATGAAAATTAGGGTTTTCAGCTGCACTATTGAGTGTGTTCAGGAATAGGCAATACCTACTTTCCAGTACCCACTTAGCAATGGATAAAGATTTTCAGTGTTGTCTCAGCTTTGATGAAACAGGATAAGCACATGAGGCTACGTGGGTAAGTGTGGCTCCGTCCGGATGTTATGAAGTCGAAGGAAACATTTTCACAAAACTTCTGAAAATTAAAGTCCCTTTAACAATGGCTGAAAGTAAAGTCTGTTAGATGTAAATTCCTACATATTATTGATCAATAATATGATCATTGAGTATTGATATTGATCATTGATCAATACTCAATGGTAATGGAATAGATGGAAAACAGTTAAACTCATTCGAAATGTGTACTCCAAAGATATTGTAAAGGCATAGGTATCACTTAAAATAATAACATCGGAGGACTCCCCTCAGTGAAGTTACAAACATGGAAAAAAAATAGGATTTTCCCCTTTTAAGTGTACAATCCAAAAGAATATTTTGCAAAAGTTCCTCTAGAATTACCTAAAAATATTATTTTCTGGTGTTAAAATCATGTTCTCTTGTATTGAAATTGTTTCTAGTTTTATTCTTCATGAACTTTTCCTTCAAAGAGGAAACCCAAGACAGTGTCGCTCTACAGTGAGTTTTCAAAGATGGAGACTAACAAGTCTATCCATCAGCGTCTTTGCACAATCCTAGTGCTTCTGAACAGGCTTTGCAACTCTGCAGAGGAGTCAGCTCAGGAGGCCGCTAGACCCTGCTCCTGGGATGGGACCATGGTTCAGAGAGATTTTGCCTGTTCTTTGCTTATAACAACCTGATTATAAAATGCTTCTTTTTCCTCAACTAGTTGCAAGGCAAAAAATGTCAAATTTGAAAGATGAGTTGAGGAACCACTGTTCTATTCTCCACTGGAAAACAAAAATAATGTACTTTTAGCAAAATTACATTTAAAATGGTCATGTGACTTCAATAATATTAACTTAAAATTGGTTGTTTTGTGATGGAGTATGAATTATTTCAAATATTATTTTTTTTGTTTGTTTCTTTTTTGGTACCCCGAATTGAACTCAGGACCTTGCACTTACTAGACAGGTGCTTGTGACACTGAGTTATACCCCCAGCACTTGTTGCAAATATTCTAAAATTTATTCCATAATAAAATTGGTTTAAAGGTATATTATATATTATTTATTGAAAGCAATGAATGCATTTTGTAACAATATAAATAATAAAAATATAGTGGTAAATATTTGTACAAATACAAAATAATTCATTTCCAAAATCTGTCTTCTCCTGAATTAATTCAGGGTTGTGAAATTAAAAGGGTGCAACATTAAAAATAGGTAGTCAACAGTTTAAATATAGGCGCTATCTGACAGTGATCTAGTATTTCAGATAAGAATATGTCAGTTTTTCAAGACTCATGCGCTTTTCCAGTCAATAAAATAGCAATAGTGCTATTGCACTTTTGGGTGTAGTCTTTGGCAGGATGAAAATAGGATGAAACAGACCCACATGTTAGTATTCGTCTCTAAAAATTGTAAGTTCCACTGATTCCTACATATGAATGATGATAATGAATGAGAAACAGACAAACGAATTCTAATAATTGGTAAGTACTGCTAGATAGCAAGTATTCTCTTAAGCACTTTATCCTGCATATTACATAATTTGTTTCTAAGAAACGTCTTATGTTTTTGTCTCCCATCTTTCATATAATTTGACATAAGGTTCATAGCAGTAAAAAGATTGCCTAAAGTTACACAGTTTGAGTCAGGATTTAAAAAGCTGCCTGATGAAAGCCTGTACCTCAAACTATGAATTTTGAAAATATATACTCTTGACAGTATTTGTTTAATTTCTAATTAATTAGGTGATATATTAGCTAGCATGTTCATGGTTGGTGGTAGGTGGCATGGACTCATGTCATTCAGTTTACCTTCTGATTCTACACGTCATATTGTATGATAGCCGCAAGGATGTCTATTACACACTGCCTCCACTGTTACACATCATATTTATCTGTTAATCATTAACATCGCAGGGAAATTGACAATTCCCTGCTTCATTCCATTCCTCAGCATACGGCTAATATAATAGAATAAAATTTGCATGGTATCCTCCATCTCTGCCTCTCTCCTCCTTCTCTTTCTTTCCGTATATATATTCCACATATTGGCACATATATATTTTTGTATGCATGTATATTGAATCCACATGAGTAGTCAGAGTTTAGGTACTTTCCATAAGTAATTCTTACTGAGTGCTCTTTCCAGTACTCCAAACTCGTTGACTATTAAGTCAACTAGACTTAACCTTCAATTTAGAAGTAATTAAATTTAGTCATTCGTGACAGGTTTTGAACACATGAAACATGCTAAATTGTTTTTGGGAGTTTGGTTAAGTGGGTAGAAAAAAAGGATTTAGATACTCTTTTTAATATGCCACTTTGTTACATTTTATAGGTCATATGAATTCCAAACATTTTTCACTTGACGCTAATGTACATATTTAAAAATTAGTGTTTGCATAATTTCAGGTGATAAGGAGTAGTCTAATTAATGCTTCCGTGTGTTTAAAATTTTCACACTGTTAATGATTTGGATTATTACTATTTTAAGTAAAACATTTTAAAAATTTATTGACATGCAATGGAAATTTGTTGCAGACAATTCTGATATTTAAAAATATGCTTATTTATAGTATCTCTGTCTAGATTCTGAAATAAGAGTTTATATAATGTGAAAAATTCATATCTATCAAAGCACACAAGTGTCATTACTTTTCATGCTTCACTGAGCAGACAAATTATAACTGGGGGAGAATAAATCTGGCATGTTAGAAGGTTTTATGTAATATGCTAAATTTTCTCACATTTTTAAAATTCATTTTTTTTCTTAAATTTTCTCTGCAAATTCTTTCAATTTGGGACGAAACATGTTAATTAGAATTTGATTTTCTAGATATCAGGAAACACACTGAAACCATTCTGCATGTGGCACTTTATGGGACTTAAACTCTTGGAAGATGACCATAGAAGTTAGTATTACTTCAAGAGGGAAGGATAAGCACTTATTCCAGGAAATTATTACTGAAGTGTCTCAATGCTTTTTATAGATTTCAAAATATATTAATGTTCCTGCTATCATTATTTTTAAATTAATGTTTTATGAGAAATAACTTTTTTAGCTTTTTTGGTGTATTAGAGATAAGGAGGGCTGTGGGGTAAAGGAATGACACATCTTTAAATAACCCAAAATCTATTAAAATATATACTACTGAACACATGGAGGATGGTATGGTAATGTTACATGATGAGGTTGTGTACTCCTTGGGAAAGGGTAAAGAGTAATATTTAAACTTGACTTCAATATTTATTAGGAACTCAACACTAGATAAAGGAATAAAACAAAACTTTTTAGTCATAAACTAGTGTTTGTGTACAGATATTACTAATAGGTACCCAATATGCAAAAACTGAAAGCTCAATGTTCTGCTTTCAAAGTTAGTTGATAATTTAGAGAAATAAAAAATTATAGGTTGGAACACAACACATATAGATTGTAACATTAAAAGGATATTTATTATTGTTATTTTTTTATTTATTTATTTTTTTGATACAGGGTCTCATGTGGTTCAGGTTGGCCTTGGACTCACTTTGTAGCCCAGGTTGATTTCAAACTTTCAATGATGTCCTGCCTCAGAGTGCTGAGATTACGGGAATGCATCACCAGGCCCGGCTAAAACACTGTCATTTAGAGAAACGGGAAAGAAATTAAAGTTTAGTGAAGCAGAGTCAGAAATCATTTGGAATCAAGAGTCAAGAATTATTTAGTAAACATATTCAACATCTGGTAAATAATGGTTAGGATAAGTGGCAATAAAGTTAGCGAATGATTTTTCTTTTTTAAAAAAATTAGTTTATAGTTACACTTGATGATTAGAAGTCCTGTTTGACCCAGATATTCCCATTCTTGGTGTCTACTTGAGCGAATTAAAAGCATCATACCATAGCATTATTACACACTCATGTTTATAGCATGTTACTCATGAACTTAGAGCTAAATCTTGGAAATGACCAACAATTTTTTAAAATTCTTAGATTCAGGGCAATCACAGAAGAATTTTAAAGCAGAAAAATAACAGCTATCTGGCAGAACAATGAGATAATGAGTTCATTCTTGATAAATTGATTTAAGAGCTCATTTAACATACCAGAAAATATGAGCAAGCAAACAGCAGAAAATACTGAATTCAGAAAGACCATCTGAGCAAGAAATAGAAAATCTGGGGAAATTAATATTAGGCATTGGTTAGAGTCAAAAGAGAGAGAGAGACTGTTTAGAGTGGGAAAGGTTATTCAAAACTATAATCACAAGAAGCCGAAATGTAGACTACGAAATAATTCAGTGCAGTCCAAGGAGCAAAGTTTCTTGGGCAGCTTTAAAAGGCCATTCACAAGTTGGAAGGTAAGATTGGTAAAGTCTCCCGTCTTAAGCAAGCAAGGAGTGTGACTGCAGGGCGGAGTTCCCTGCGTGCAAGCTCGGTCTTTGCACCAAGGCCTTCACTGGCGGACCGCGGAGAAGGCTGCACCGTCCAGGATTCCGCCGCGTGGCATGCGCAGGGCTGTAGGGAAGAAGGCGAAGGCCGGCTCTGGGTCTGCCGCTGTGACCTTCCCCAAGGCCTGGCTGGGTGACCGGTGTGGGCGCTGCTGTGTCGCAGTGCTCATCCAGTTGGAGGTCTTCCTCAGCTTCCTCTTTGGAGACCTCGTCATGGAGAAATGAGCATGCTCCGAGGCTCTGGTCTATGCCAGCATGCGGTGCTGGACACTTTACCATGCTCCCCTCTCCGTCTGTTGCTTCCTCAGCAGGGAGATGGTTTTCCCACTGAGCTGAAGTGCTTGTCCCCAGATCAATGCTATTCCCCAGGGGAAAGACAGCACCTCTGTTGGGCCTCTTGCTTGTAGGAAGGTGAGTCATTCAAGTCCTCCTTGTTACTTTACTTTTCTCTGTTAGTTTTCATCAGCCCTCTTGACGCTTCACAGCTCAGCTGTCCTCAGTTCAGATCCTGACAGCGAGTGCACGCAGAAGCACAGGCAGGGCTGGAGGGAGGCTGCTAGAACCAAAGCTGACGGCTTCCCTCTCTGAGCAGAGGCTTTGGGGGAATGCCCTGGAAGTACGCAGGCAAACACACACAGATCCACGGAGGGCTAAGTTTGAATCCGTTGGAAGTCACCAAGCTCACCCACTGCAGACTTTGATTAGATGCAGTTACTATTTTCCACTCTATGAGTAGAGGCCTGTTATACACACAAAAGCTCTCCATTAACGTTTCTCCAGTCTCCCACAGCCCTGCAACCTTCCATAAGCACACGTTTCGGCGTGACTTATTTTATAGAGTCTCTCTGTAATGAAGGAAATGGTATGCCCAATTTACAGGATGCAGATTACGAAGCAAGTGTGTTTGTATGTGGGCAAGGAGATTTTTATTCATCATTGTGTTTCTTGGTGGTGAAGTCATTTTCTGATATAGGTGATCAATGTGTTAAGCTTAAATGAGAGCACCATTGTTGTTTCTTTTCTTTTTTTTTTTTTAACCAGTACCAGGGATGGAACTCATGACTGTGCACTTCCAAGGCAGGCGCTTACGCAGCTGAGCTAAATCCCCAGCCCCACTGTTGTTGTTTCTAATGGCAACAAAAACAATACTACACCTAAGCACAAAATCATGTGCTCCTGCTAATAATGACATTGTGAGGATGGTTCTAAACTAACACCTAGCGGATGTTGTAAATTCTCAACTATTCTGGACCAACTTCAGCACATACAGAGGCCCTCCAGATTCAGCTTCCTTTTTACCTGGTAAATCCTTGGCTATACAAATAAATGTGCTAGATTTTTTCTTTCCTTCTCATTTCCATCAGATTTTGCATGTGAAATCTCAAAGATGCTGGTTACTATAGTTTGCCACATACATAAAAAAAAATAAATTTACTCATATTGTAACACATTACGTGTTCAGAGCTTGTTACATTAATAGGGGGCTGAAAATAATAAAGAAAAATGATGTAAAACTTAACATACATTTTGTCTGATAATCAACGTGCCTCTTTCAATATTTTTTTCAGTATCAGTGTTTGAGCATTGGTAGCTTACAAGAAGGGTATTTTAGAAATTTCTAGAATTTAGATCTATGCTTGTGCTGCTAGTACCTTTGTAGAAAATAACTTTATGTCTTTGAAAACTAATGTGTATGTAAGAATATTTGTGTATAAAATGGAGAATAGATGTGTCTACTAAGATGACAGCCTCAATTTAGGCCTCAAGCAAATTGTTCTCTAGCCTTTCCCTACTCCTTTTTTCACTTAAAATAGCAAACAAAATACAGAAATGTACAGAAAATAAAATTGCGATTTGCAGCTAGGTAAGATGATGACTTCTGTGTAGGGCATAAGTGTGCATCTTAGAATAACAAGTCTGTGCCTCCCTTCAGATCTGGAAGGTGTTCCAGACCAGATCCCTGCAGAACGCCTTTGGTATTTAATAAGATGAAGCATGGGGCCACCGAGAGTGCATTTTCAACCTTGGCAGTGAGCATTCTTACTGCTTTAAGCCAGAAAAGGAGCATGCATTTGGCAAAGTTTATTCTTGGCTTAGACTTGGATTCCTCCTAGAGCAGGAGACTTAGCCAGACAATATCAGAGCTCTGCATGGCTCGCGCGAGGAAGTCAGACATTCCAAGCAGACACCAGGGATCCCATGGAGGCCCACTCCCAGCAGCCACGCACTCGCTGAAGAGACGTGCTTAGACAGAAGGCAGCACATCATGTGAACCTGACTCTTTCTCCCTCAAAGTTCTCCCTTCCTGCTCTCTCCTGTTCCCAGCGTTTCTTTTTGATGTGGTAAAAAACACTTTAAAGATTATCTAAGAATTTCTCCTTTTCCACATGTGTTTTTCAGAGTTAGTCTTAGACCCAAACTGAATCCAACAGAATGACTTTAACTAGAATTTGCAATCAACCCTTACCCAGAATTTACAGGCTTTAGTGTGGTGTGTGTGTGTGTGTGTGTGTGTGTGTGTGTGTGTACTAACTCGTAAGTCATCATGACTGTGAAGAAATACTAAGTGAAATATAGATACTGGTGTTTTTTTTTTTGTTTGTTTGGTTTTTGTTTTGAGACGGGGTCTCACCATGCAGTTCAGGCTGGCCTTGAACTATGTAATCCAGGCTGGTGTCAAACTCATGGTAATCCTCCTGCTTCAGCCTCCTGAATGCTGGGATTACAGTTATGCACCACTACACCTACTGTAGATATACTTTTAATACACATTTTCAAGAAACTGAAGGCTCTATTTGTTTTGTTTTGTTTCTTAGCAAAGTCATAAAGGTTGCAGTAATTTGAATTATCCACATACGGTAATAAATTAGGAAATGTAACGTACGGTGACCAACTGTATGTGCAGAACATTGTAGTGATAATATATGATGTAAGGAAATTGCCTTAGTCCTATATACTACATAATATTATCAAATAGATAAAGATGGAAAACATTAAAAAGAACATGGTAGATGAAATTATAAAGAGTTTGAGAAAAGAGTAACAAAATATTTTAATATAATGATGTGATTTATTATGAAAAGCTAAGAAAATAAATACAAACTTAATTACATTCCAGATAATATAACATCTCTAATAAAATCAGTGCAATAAACATATTGAACATGTATAACACAAAATAATTAATAAGGACTTGAAATTAGAAATATAGCAAAAGCCTCTTTCTACACTAGATGTCTACAAATGCTGGCACAATTATTTCGTTTTACTTTAAAACATTTTGAATTCAGCATATGTCCCTTGTGTTAGTAAGAATCCAAATGAAATTTGTGGGTAGATGGTTCTTAAAACATACAATAGCTGATGAGGATTCATAAAAAATGCAATAAATAATTAAAGCATTTAAAATCTATTATAGTGGCCTTAATAAAAACTAAGAATTTAATTATTAGTGTTTGGTCAACAACTATTAAGGTCAATAAATATGTTTAAAATATAAAATTTAGAAGAGACATGCACTTGTCACAAAATTGCATTGATATTTGATGCATTCTAAAAAAATTTTGCATTGCTTACACTCAAGTTAACAAATGAGAGTGTCTACATAAACTAGGCTACGTATACTTGTCAAAGTCAAAATTATCCAAATAATTAACATACAGTATGTGTTTTTCAAAGCACTGGTGAGAGAGAAAGGTGGAACTTGCTTGTTTACTGCTGCATGGCAACTTCAGGACGAAGACGATGGAGATGACGCTGCTGTCACTGAGCTGGATGGTTTATGTTTCTTCCATGACACCTTTATCTGCACACACAGCTATGAGGACTCGAGCATCGGGAAACTTGAACACAAGAACAGCCAGAGACTGACCAGGCCTTCATTACTTTTCTCTCCTTCTCTTTCTCTATCTCTCCTTTCCATTGTCTTTCTCCTCCTCCTCCCTTTCCCCTTCTTCTTCTTCTTCTTCTTCTTCTTCTTCTTCTTTTTCTTCTTCTTCTTCTTCTTCTTCTTCTTCTTCTTCTTCTTCTTCTTCTTCTTCTTCTTCTTCTTCTTCTTCTTCCTCTTCCTTCTTCCTTCTTCCTTCTTCCTTCTTCCTTCTTCCTTCTTCCTTCTTCCTTCTTCCTTCTTCCTTCTTCCTTCTTCCTTCTTCCTTCTCCTTCTCCTTCTCCTTCTTCTTCTTCTTCTTCTTCTTCTTCTTTTTCTCTCTCCCCTAAAATCTTATCTTCCTGGGTACATTAGACCACCAAACACATGGCACCCTGAGGCTGCCCAGACTTCTGGAATGGAAAGTCTAGGCCCTGAAAGAAAGGTGGAGGAGCTGCCAGTCCTCCAAAAGGCAGGAATAATCACTACGATTTCACTGTACTCCTGGTTACAACAGGCATGAAGGACCCTGTCTCTCTCTGAATGGGAATGGAGTCATGTCTGTTCTTTAATCTGATATGATCCAAAGGGAGAGAAAAATCAAGTCCACAATAAGTCAATAATATTTTTTCCAATGTCGCAGCTTACTCAATTGTAAAACAGATTAAATAGGGCTTGCATCACAGAAGTGTAAAAGACTGAAAATTTATGAATGTGTTGATCTGTTAACTGAAAAAGTACTTGATATTTTTAAATTAAGTACCGTTGCACTTCTTACATTTTTATTAATATGCTTTTGCAGTACATAATATTTACATTCCTTGTGGGGAAATGGTACATGTGTGCATCCTATCTTAATTTTTTTTTCATCCTCCTTCCTCCTCTCCTATCCCTTGATGCCCTTTGCATTAAGAATGCCCTGTCTCCCTGTTTAGTGCTTTAGATAATCAATCTATGAAGAGCAAAGCTTGCTATGGCTCGGTCTTGGAAGCTTTAGTGTGTGATCAGTTAAACCCTGCTGTTTTGGGGACTGTGGGACATGTGCTGAAGCAAAACTGTTGGTCTGTGAGCAGGGCCCCAAAGGGCATGGATTGGTTCAGGGGTGAAGACCATAGTGGCAGAGGATTCGGTAGCCATTCTAAGAAACTGGAAGCCGCAGAAGAGAAACTAAGAATATAGCACCAGCCTCAAGCTAAATGGATGGAAGTTCTCTGAGGAACTGCTGCTGTGAGTCCACACTAAAAGGCTGAAAATATTGGAATGTGATGTCAATAAGTAATTGAAGCAGCAAGAGATGTAACTGCACAAAGGACCAAGCTTGTAAGAGTACACTGACTTCCTCCTCCTGTTTCTTTCATGTGGGCTCTCAGCCTAATGGTTGGTGCCATATGCAATTAGGACAGGTCTCTCCCCTCAGTCTGCTGGCCTGGAGACCCATTGCATCTGGAAATGGATCCACAGAGGCACTAGAAGTGGTTTTACTAATCAGCTGGGAATCTCTTCCTCCAGTCAACCTAATAATCAAGATTGACCTTCACAGAGAACAAAGAAGAGTGCATTCCACATCCCCTCAGGGTGGCCCCTCAAAGATCCAAAGACCTCCCACGGCCACATCTTACTGGTGACCAGTATATAGACCTTTCAGGCTATTTAAGATTGGACCCATAGTCACTGCATATAGTAAACTTTAGAATTTAAGATACAATTTCTACATCTGAAATTTAATTTTGTATTTTACTGAATAATTTGTTAATCTATATTATTTGTCTAGCCTCTGAGTCTATTACTGGGCATATTTTATCTGTCTCTCTGTGTCTTGTGTGTTGGTTTGTCTGTTTCTCTCATGCACACATGCGCATATATATCATAAGCATTTCCTAATCTTGATCACATGATAAGTCACGTGCACACTCAAATATCAACAAACTGTAACAAAAAATTGTACAATAAACAATGATCTTTAGAACAATGCAAAGAAACAGTATTTGCATTAGATTAATAAAATATTTAAAGCAAATAAAATACCCAAATGATCTTGGAAATTAAAAAAATATGGTGTCTCTGAAACTCAAAATAAGTTGTCAAATTGTAATGACAAAAGCTTAGGAAATCAATACAGTAACATTTAGTAGACTGCATATGAAAATGTATTGAGTAAAATAAAATCTCCACTCCACTGCAAGTAAATGCATCACATAAAATTCTGTCATGATAGAAAAAGATGGAGAAGGAAGAGAATGGAATGTGAGAAGAGGAGGAAAGAGAGGGAGGGTTGGTGACAGATTATAATTTCAACCCTTGACAACATGAAACAACAACATGTACCTACAAATAGTTAATAAAATGCTACGTATTCAAGTGAGTTTGATAGATATGGATTCTCAATGATTTTGGAAAATAACAAGCAATGCATGACACTATATCACAAATGTGACACTGAACAGAACTCAAGAGAATGCCATATTCTAAGGTGTATTTTACTCTTCTATGACATCAGATTTGAAAACACTATGACAAGTGATTTTTTCCCTAGGGGAAATGTAAAATTTAAAGATTATTTTATAGAACTGAGTAGAAAGTAATTGAAAAAAAGTGTCTAAAAGAAAACCTAAATTTAAAATCTTTACATCTGTTTCACGAGCAAATCCTGTTATATAAACAATCCAATATGATGGAAAATTATGGAAGAACTTTCTAATTGTTTAATAAATCTATAAAACAATAACAATGCAAGCTCTAAATCTTTTCACAGCCAGTCATACATACAACATATTGTCAATATGGAGTATATTATTCAAATACTAAAAGTGGTACTGTGCTATAAATATAGGAAATACAATTATGTTCCAAGCTAAAAAATGTATTAGAAATTGTTAATCTCTCAAAGTATATGTCTTAAATCAAAAATTTCTCTAGATAGATAGAATTTAAGTATCATTTTTACAAATATTTCACTTAAGAGAATAAGTAAATTCAGTGGTACTACTTCTTGTAACGTTTTTCTCTATTAATCATTAGCAGCTATTGATTCATGAGTCTTTCCAAAATTAATCTCTTTATGGATGTACTAAAAGAAGTGCATGACCTGCTGTATTTGCAGACTGAATATACTAGCAAGCTTACAATTGAAGGACTCACTGTGATATCGAGTTCTCCATGGAAAACGTGTTCATCCCACTTCTCAGCAATTGCAGCAAAAATGCAGGGCCTGAGCATCATTTCTGGGGTTTATTTTTATGCATTCGGTTATTTGGGTTAAACTGATGTCTTCATGAAACGCAGGATCATTCCAGTAATTTACATACTTCCCTATGAAACAATTACGTGAATCTCATTCAGGATGAAATAAAACATTATCTAGAAACACAGTACAGCCCACCGCAAGATAAACGTAATTGGTTCTTGAGGGTGAAGTATGCAGGTGGTCATTGTGGTAGATCTGCTTGTGATAGCAGAAGGAATTTGGAATCCGGAGGTAGTCCCTTTAGAAAGGTTACAGTAAGCTGTGATTTTTATTACATTTTTAGAAAAGCTAGCATTAGTACACAACCTTAGTAATTTCAATCATGTGTCTTTCCATGGTCCAGCCTTGTCATTCTACTTTTGTTGCTGTTATTTTGCAGAGGTGATAATGGAAACTATTTCAATGATTATTATTTCAGATTTGTGCATTTATTCTTGGTGTACTAATTTACACATATATTAAAATTATACTTTATGTCATAATATAGTGAAAGAATAAAATACAGAACTACACAGGTGTTGGAGAGTCTGTTCTCAACCTTCTCTTGGACAAAATCCAAATTCATCTGTGCTAAAATTGTGGATGAGAAGAAAATTACAGTTATGCTTTCTGAAATCTCTCCATACTGTTGAACTTCAGGAAGACCAATATCTTAGCAGACTCTATATGCATTTTTGACTTGACTCTCAGGAATATGACATAAATACAATTCTCTTTGCAATACTGTTCAGTGAATCTACCTACTACTTGACTGTTGATGAATAGCAATAAAAATAAGCATTTATTATTGTTTTCTGTGGATGTTGAGGAAACTTATTTTATAGGGCACCAAGATACTGGTACTAAGAAAAAAAGGAATGGAAGCATACAATAGAACTTCATTATTGTAAACTCACAAATTACATTGTTATGTATTTCAATGAAAGAGGAAATACGTGAAAATTTAATTGAGTATAATTTAAATGGAACAGCCTTTTTAGAATGTGTTCGTCAACTTCTTCAGACTGTTAATTGATGAAATGATAGAAGACAAGCCTAAAGGGACAAATGTACAATATTTTTCAAATTTCTACAGCATTTTTAATTCTAAATTATAAGGAATTTGTATTTTATTATATTTATCTTTAAGATTTAATAAAAAAGGAATTGATAAATAGTATAATAGATACATGTTGTCATGGCTTATGTCTAGATGTCTCCTCAAAATTAGATGCAGTGGGGCTTTTCGGAGGTGAGTGGATCTACAATCTGTGCTGCTTTGATTAATTCATTAAGCAATGCTAAGGTTAAGGGTACTGGGATTAAGATTTTGTGTGATGCCTGCTCTAAGTTAGGTTATAAGAGAAGAGTTATAACCCTGGTTATAAGACAAGAGACAGAGAGAGGCTTATTTTTTCTCTTGCTTGCTTTGTTGTCTTCTGCCTTCTATAACTGTTTCATCTCTGTGGTGCTTCTCTGACAGCCAACCTGCCTTGGAACTTGGTAATTACAGACTGAAACCTCTACAAACTGTGAGCTAAATCAACCTTTATCTCCTCTAACTTTGAGTATCAAATATTTTGTCTGATCTATGAGAAAATTAGCTAAATATGTTTATTATATACATGAAAATGTATTTCTCAAATCAAAAACTTTGTAACCTAGTATATAGGTATTTCTATGATTTCTGTATAGTAAAATTTCAAAATACAGTTGATGAGGGAGTGCAATAATATTTAACAAATGATGACACAAAATCGTGAAATATAAATTGAAAATATATAAATTCATGCAACAAGATTTATTTCTTTTTAACACAAATGCATAGAACACAATATTTGAAGTTTAAACTGCATATTATGCAAATTAAGAATAGATTAAAAGACTGCTAGAGTGAACGTGTTCATAATGAGTATATTTAAATGTGTTTTTGATTACCATATAACAGAAAGTCTATGCTGAACATATAATGAAAATATGCATACAAGAAAATTTATCAGGTGGAGTTTATGGTTCTGTTCCATTCTCTTTTATAATCTCTGATTTCCAAACTGTGACACTTATGGAAGTGGAAATAATAGAGCAATGAGCAGCAGCCTGTGTGGTAAAATCGTGAGATGGCCCAGGGATTTTCAGTGTCAGTAGTACACCCTGTGTGTCAGCTCCTCTCCCGAAACATACTGTGAGTATTGTCACTCCCAAGATTTATGTACAAATTAACTGAATACAAGTTGAAAAAAGATTATTATGAGTGAGCCTTACCTAATCAAGGGAATTGTGAAAACAAGGAAGGAGGCACAAGCCTGCTACTCTGAGCAAAAATAAATATCTACTCTGTTAGTCACCCCTACAGGAGAGAAGGCAGGACTGCAGTCCTCCCTAAGACCTCAGACTGCCCCTTAGCTGATAGCTGACTGAAAACAGAACTCAGTCCTACAGCACAAAGGAATGCATGCTGAATGCATATGAAATAGTAGATGTGTTTAGAGGCTGACAAACATCTTGGTTGTAACTTCCTTACCCCCATTTGGAAAATGTGGCAAACCTTTGTCCAGACTCCTTGGGAGCAAAGGTAATGTCTTTTATTTCAAGAAACTGAATTTGTAATAATTTCTAACACAGCAATGGAAGACGACTAGAAGCTTCTTGATAACAATTGAGAAGCTCAGTCGGCTGATTATCAAATGACATGCACAAATACACTGCACATTTAGGAGAGAAAAAGTATTCAATTTGTGTTAGCAAACATAAGACCTAAGATGGTTGGAAAGAAAACAATAAATAAATAAATAGTTCCAAGCAGACATTTCATGGAAAAGATAAATTTCTTATTATCAGTTTACTAACTTAAAGAGGGCAGAGAGACTGAGGTTTAGTGTAATTTTAGACCAATTCTGAAAAGAATTCTCACAGATGTAATCTATAGAAGGAATAAAAGTTGAGCAAAAAGTGAACAAGTCTCTGAAGCTTGAATACCAGCTAGCTTGCTTAAGAAATGGTTGGAAAATATTCTTGCATTTGGAAAAAACCCAGAAATGAGTAATATCACTCTTGAATAATGTTAATGTAAAAGAAAGGCAGGAGAAAATAGAGAAAGGAAAACATTCAAGGAAAAGAATAGACAAAACTGAAACAACGAGAAAAGTAAATTATGATTTGTTTTCTAGTAAGTCTAAATTGTATGGCTAGCCAACACTGATTTCTTTCAGTAAAGAACTGAATTCCTTCAATATAGATTATTTTAACTTTCCTCTGGAAAGCCATGAGTGTTACTAGAAAACATTTTTTGTGACCCTCAAAAATTTTCAAATTCACACTGACACGCTACAGATGAATTTTATTATTAATCTAAAGCACAGAGCGAGGAGTACATACACTCTATTGAAGGCAGTTTTGATAACTGTAATCTCAGTTGCAGTCATAAATTGACAAACATTTCACTTCATGTTCTATTATTAACTATAACAAAAATCAAGGAAGAAAATCAGTTTTTGTGTAAGAAATGATTAGTTTGTTTTAATATATTGAAATTAAAGAAAAAAATACAGTAACCTATAATTTTTTCCCTGAATAGTACTATTACTTGTTGAAATCATAAAACCTAACACAATTTCAAATGCATTCTTTCACACCAACATGGCAAATCAAGATTTTCAGAGGACAACAAAAAAATAAAGTCGTTAAAATAGAACATTTGTCAGCAGTTACTGCATTTGTTGTTTATAAAAATATTTTTGACTTAAATTATGATTAAAATTATTGGAATTGACTAATGCTTATATTGCTTATGGTATTTTGCTGAATTATTTTAATGGGTTGTTGAAAGTAAGGTGTTAGGTTGACAATGAGGGAACTGAAGAAAGTATTATAAATATATAGATATAAACGAACCTATCTCTCCTATATTTTTCTACTTGATTCTGTGGTCATGCTTTTCTAAGGCAGTATTAACCATATCAGTGACTTTATTTTGTATAATTAGAAGTGTTGCTGCTAGAGAGAAAAAAATATATATGTATTGCTTGTAAAACAAAGTGCGGTAAGAAAAACTCTCAAAGGTAATTGGCAGAGAGAAACCTGGATTTGGCTCTCTTTTCTAGGGATTCAAGCTTGGGGCTTTCACGCTAACCTACACACCCATCCTCTTTTATTTATTTAGACACAGGCTCTCGCGAAATTGCCCAGACTGGAGTCAAACTTGGAGTCCTCCTGCCTAAGCTTCGCTGAGTACTAGCACGACAGGCGTGAGCTCCCGCAGCGGGCTGCAGTATGGATTTTAAAGTCCCTCACAGTACTTTGGGGTGACTGGACGCAGATCAGAGGCACGCTGTCTCCATAAGCAGCATTACAGCACATTGAGAGCTGCTCTGCCAGAAGGAGCAAAGCAGCTCGCTCAGGGCTCGGTGAGGGGAGGGCGGGGCGGGAGCTAGTTGAATGGGCCGGTACAATGTCTGTGCCTTCACGCAGTTTGATGGACAGCCGGTTTCCTGTGACCTTTCCATGTTCTCTAACAGGGGCTCTAGGATTTTAAAATCAAAGCTCACGATACGGAGAAGTACAAATCAGGGTTTGCAGCTCTCTTTCAGACTAAGTCTCCGAACTGGAGCACTGTCCTCTCTACCATGTCAATGATTAGTGCGGTCAAGAGCAAGTCCAATTTCAAAGGGGGAGGACAGGACGTGAGGTCCACTTCTGCATAAGAAGACTGCCGGGAGGGCAGCCCACAGGGGAGAAGGACCACTCTTCACTGAGGGACACACTATGTTTTGAAAGATGCAAATTCAGCTCTTTTTGAAATTCAGTCAGCAAGTTTATCCTATCCTAAAGATTTGGATTTGCTGGTTCTCAAAGACACATAATCCAGTTCCTCAAATTAAGCCTTTCTACCTATAAATGCATACAGTATCTTATTGGATCTATTTTGAGAGTTGTTTGTTTTTTGAGAATTATGACTAATTCTGTACTGTTCCTATTATCTTATTAACTACAATCATTCAAGACAAATAAAGTATGTTATACACCAATGCATGTTTTTCTTCCACTTTCCACTGACATTAAATCAATTGAGTAACCAACAAAACCTCTGTGAATTAATACCAATATTTTTGGTTTTTCAAATATTTAAAAACGATAAAATTTAGATTTAATTGAAGTATTTTCTATGTCAATACCACTTAGAAAAAATACCAATAAAAAGCAACTCATTAAATGATCTCTTTAAAATTTGGTTTTGGGAAAATAAAAAGTTGTGTTAGGAAAGCTACTTTAAAAATAAATTTTTAAACTTTTAGCATCTAATCTGAATTTATATGTTTACATTTTTAGCTGTAATAAGTTGTTATTGAACTATTATTGAGAATTACATTCTTTAGACTCAATAGCAAAAAATCTTACACTGAATTATGACAGTTACTTTTTCTAGTCCTACTGTCAGTATGAACAAAATGCAGGTTAAAAGAATTAAGTAACATTCTCATTCATGTGTCTAGTAAAGGTCAAATGAGTAATTCCAACATAAGTTTTTCTGAGTCCAAGTGCAAACTGTTATTCATCCTGTCTTTTGACATGGATATTTGCATGAATGAAGTAAGGATTGTAGGGTGTTTTGCCAACGCATATGAAAAGCTACGAGTTTTGAACTGAAAACTGATCTTTGTTTTTCTGCTTTGTACACTTCACCTTTTTTGTTCCCTTCTATGAATCAACTGCAGTCTCCTCTTGGCCAGTTTCTTCTAGTGTTGTAGGTATCCATTCATTGCTCTCATACTGAGTGTTTACTATTTGAAAGACAAAAGTTTCTCACGATGACATTGTTTTAAGACAGAATACACCTCCAAAGCTCATGTTTTCAAGACTTAGTTACTAGCGTGGCAATATTAGAAGCCGATTGGAACTTTAAGAGGTAATGTGTCGCGGGGAGGTGTTCTGTTCAAGGGGAATGCATACATCCTTGAAGCAGATAACCCGTCCTTCTTCTGTTTTTCCTTTCCTGGTCAAGGGTAGATTTGCTTTGTTCATCATACACCGTCACTGTGCTGTGAATCTGTGGGTGGAGCAGTGGCTTCCACCAAACGAGCAATGGAGACCTTCAAGGCTGTGAGAAAACAAACAAACAATAAATGACTTTGTTTTCTTCTTTCACAGTTAAATGTGTCAGGTATTGGTTCCAATTATGAAAAGCAGACTAAATAAAATAGTGGTGGAACTTTTTTATTTGTATACAATAGAAACTCAATTAAAATAAACCTTGGAATAAATAAATGTATTGGTTCATCTGAGAGAATAATGGAACAGCTACAAAAACATCTGGTTTTATGGGGAAGTGGGAGCTGGACCCTCAAAAGCTCCTAGAGCTTTCATCCTCTCATTTGCCTGTGTTTCTCTTCTTGATTCCTTTCTTCTGCTGCAGACCCCTTTCTGCTGCAAGGAAATGGCCATGGACAGATAAAGAAATTCACACATTCATCTTGGTAAGGAAGTAGAGGAAATAAGATTCTTTATTTGATTTATATAAAATCATATGCTGACCAGGAGGATTACTTATCTGCTCTGTAATGCATGTCCATCCATGATCAAGTAAAATTATGAAGAATCATGACCTGAAAGAAGTATCCCCTCCATGCATACTGCGTGGTTTCTTCCTGAAGGAATACAGAGTTTTGCTGCTTGAGAAAATAACACGTGATCACTATGAAAATTTTTCAGCTGGCCTGCTGTGGTACTGCTGGCTGGTTCCCTGTGATACAAAACACATGTGAAATCTTGCCTACGTTATGGAGGGTAAAGAGCAAAATCTCTTTCTCACTATGACTTACATATTTGGGCAAGCAAACTCATTCCTACCACCAGCTTTCCACAAGGCCTCCTATTTGGTTTTCTAGTGCATTAGTACTCTTAGTTCTATTGTAATAAATGGCTACACCATTATAAAATACAGGCTGCCAGCTTCCAATTGTGTTGTGATTTATGCGGTTATAGTAATGTGTTTCAAGTGACTTATTTAAAAAGCTGAATGGAACACTTTAGAAAAAAAGATATGGACAAAAACTCAAAACAAAGCATCCAGGAAATTCATGTTTTAGGAGAGTAAAAATTTGTACTTGGATATAAAGAGTATCTGATAATTCTGATGATGCACCTTTATCTAATTGCATAGTATAACATATAGCATATAGGATATACATGCAACAAATTCCCTATAAAAATCTAATTCTTTCAAACAGATTTGATAAGTAACAGATTTTGGTATTTTCCCTGAAGAAGTTGGATTGAAAGAATTTTGTTTTTACTGCAATTTCCACAAATATAGTTTAATGACCACTGAAACAGTGCTGCATTTGATATCATCATCAAATATGTTATGGAACAGATAATCTTAGTAGTATTTTTCCTGCTTTGCTCATAAGCACCTGAGCCTACATGTAATTGAGGATCTGAATTGCCACTGTGAAAACATGGCTGTAGAAACTTGAGTCAAAACACTATTAAATCAAGTTTTCCCCCTGCCCATTAAGGTTTTAATGTATCTTGTAATAATAACTGACTCAGAAAACCACAAGGTTTCTATTTTAAGTAATCCAGTTTCTGCTAAATCATCCAAGATCAACTAGTTGTGATATGTAAGTCTCAATAGCTTCCTTATATAAGCTATCAAGCAGTTCTAAAGAAAATAAATTGGTTTTGGAGGCCAGCTTCAAATGAAATTGTTCTGTAACAGCTGAGGAGGCCATAGGTCTGCTTCCTATTTAGACTCTTTCTAGTTAGTTCAAAACAATAAAAATCATACATTACCACATAGAACATTTGCCTTTTCTTAATCTTATGCATTTATGATGTAATTAAATAAATACAAGCTGCCATAAACTGAAGAAGTCATTATACAATGTCACATGTTTAGTGCTCAATAATTAACTTTCCAGTTATGGTAAAATAAAGTACAGTTACCATGTGCCTACCTGTTGCTTTGCTCTTCTCCAAGTTTTTTTGTCCACTAATCATGTTTTGTTCTATTCTAATTTCTTTTTAAGTTTGTAAAGAATTACCTTCTGACACAAACCATAAACAGACACTAAAGTTCATCTTCTTTTGTACTAATTAGAGATTATACATAGTTTGTCAATGATATGCTTGTTCAGAAGGCACAAGTTTTCTCCAGTAAAATCTGAAAGATAGATTTTTCTAACTAATTTGTGATTTTTGCTGTCATTGTTTTTTGCTGCAAGATATTTCTAAGTGCTTTTTAAGAGTAACTTTCTGATGATGGTGCCATAATTTAGCTTATGCAGGGATACAAACATACATGACAGAACATATACTGTAGTTGTTGCCTGAGGAAAAACCATCTGAATCAGTCCAATCATGGTTGAAACCACATTTTTTTCAAAGCTTCAGTTGTCTTCTATTTTGAAGAGCCAGATACTAGGATTTCAGGGAAAGCAAAGGTGAAGGAAACAGTTTAGTCCAAAGTAGAGATAGAAAATCTAATGCAAATAACATAAAGTACATCTCTCTCTCTCTCTCTCTCTCTCTCTCTCTCTCTCTCTCTGTGTGTGTGTGTGTGTGTGTGTGTGTGTATCTAGTACCAAAATTTGGAAAGTTATTTTACAAATAACATTGTGTTTTACAAAATATTCTCAGTTAAAACAGAAAAATCTATAGCAGTGGGAGAAAAGCAAGTCATGTTATTTAATAAAAACTATTAAAACTAAAAGTAGTATGGCATTTGTGAGTGCTGCATATATAAAAAGATAACATCTTTGATAAAGATACTATAACAGCACAGCAGAAGAGCGACAAGTATTTTGAAAGCACACTCTTAACAATTTTCAACTGCTCATAAACCCCCAGAATAAACTAAACACTTTTCACCAATCTTTTAATTTAGTCTTTAAAAACTTTGTAGGTATATGCTATTGATATGCGATTTTTCATAGAGAACAATGTCATGCTGGTGACATAGTGATTCTATCAAGCACAACATGACAAGCAATTATAGCTCGGTAATCAGGGAATGACGTACTGAAGCTCTTCTTTCCATCCTTCTGCTCAACTTTCTTCATGCATTAAATACACACACTTTTTAAGATAGCACTAGAAGAATTTTACTCAGATTTGTCTTAACCAAGAGCAAGGATAGTATTTTCATGGTAGTTTAAAGATAAATTCCATCATGAACTCTCCTGATTCACTTCTAAATTTTCACATGGTGTCTTTTTCCTCTATTTATTCTTTCTTGCTTATGACTGAGAAATATAGTGTAACAAAGTAACACTTTTTATAGCTAGATGTTTAACTCTCTCTTCAGAAAATCTAGGAATGAATGGTTCATATCAAAGAAACAGCTACTCATGAGATACTTAAATTCAAAGGCTGCTTCAATTTCTCCTGCAGGTTGAAAACACTTGTACAGTGGGTCGCTTGCAAGTGCACCTCATGCAGGATGACATCCTATGTGGCTGGTATCAACTTCTGGCAGTATGTGGATCTTTTTGTGATGATACATAGAGAGTTGTATACCACCAACCTATTAAAAGTAACCTGGGAACCCACAGTCATATTTATGATTGGCTATTAACCTTTTTTAGCCACTGCCTTCTGGGTATGGTGGATGCCCTCTCCTTGGTCTCTTTTCTAAGACAGTAGCCAAGCCATGGGGAAGAGCAAATGTGGAGCTGGGCAGGGGAGCACATGCCTGTAATCCCAGCACTCAGCAGGCTAAGGCAGGAAATCACTACAAGTTCAAGGCCAGCCTGGCTACAAAGTAAGTTCAAGTCCAGCCTGAACTGCATCTTAAAAAGACCAAAAATGGACAATCTCAGTGCTGAAAGACATCTATGCCACCCAGTACCCACACCCAGAAGATCTCACCAGCTAAAGGGATCCTTGGCTGCCCCTCCTTCACAGCTAGACCATCTCAGCAGCCAAGGAAACCTCAGCCACCCATCACCTCACCTGGAAGACCTCAGCCACCAATGGGAGTGTCAGTGAGACCTTCCACCACATGCAGTACTTCAGAGGGCTAGTGCGAGCCTCAGCAACCCCTCTCCTCACCCAGAGAACTCAGTGGGCTAGAAAGAGTGTGATGAGTCCTTTCTACCATGGATAAGATCTCAGTGGATGAGCAGGAGCCTCAGCAAGCCCTCTGCTTACCTAGAAGTCCTTGGTGAGTCAGCAACAGCATGGGTGAGTCCTTCTTCCATACAGAGAAATCCAAAGGACTGACGAGAGTGTTAGTGAGGCATCCCTGCACCCACAGAAACCTGAGTGAGAGACCACCAATGACACAGTTGGGTCCTAGTTGTGGTGCACACTATAAACAGGAGGGTCTGACAGGATGGAACAGCCAGAAACAATATGAGCTAAGTGTTGGTTCACATTAATACTTCTAGGCTAGTCAGTCTAAGAAGAATAAAGGACTGACCCAGCAGGCCCTGCAGGAGGAATTCAGGTGACTGATCCTTCCCCTACACTGCAGGACCCAGTAATTGGGTTAACATCAGCCACACAGCAGGACATTAAGACACATACAATGGAGAAGTGAGACTAGTGGGCTTGGAAAGACTGAAATTTTAACCCAAGAGGTGAAAATGACAAAAAGAAAAAGCAACATGTAATTTCAAAGGCCCACCTCATGTGGAGCAAGGACAGGAGAAATGTAATAGAGGACATGGGAAGTCACACACTTGAAATTTTTGTAAAAATCCATGAGGCCATAGAGGAAATCAGATTAGAAATAATCTCTCAGGTAAAGCAAGGAATGGCAACCTTAATAAAGGAGTTACTCTGCTTAGATAGAGAAGACATAGATTAAAAAATGTGTAAGAGTATGAGAAAATGATGGAAATATTAAATTAATAATACAGGCAGAAATAAAATTCATGAAACAAAGTCAAAGAGATATCAAAGAAATTAAAAGTTCCATTGAAATGTGTTAAAATCACTCAAACAAAACTGAAGATAAAATTCAGACCATAAAGACAGGATCTCAGCTAGTAATCACAAAAAGAAAGAACTCTTAAAAATAATGAGAGACTAGGAAATAACAATTCAACTGCTCCAAGAGGGTGGAAAGAAAAAGAATGTAAGTTTGATAGGTGTCAATGAAAATGCAAGAGTCAACGCAAATGTCATAAATAAACAAAACTATCCAAAGAGCTAATAACAGAAAATTTCCCAAATATGGGGAAAGATTATGATGTACAGATAAGTGAGGCATATAGAACTCCAAACATTCAAAACAAAAACAATCTATACCCAGACATAAAATGTTTAGGATCTCAGAAATTCAGCATAAAAACAGAATAATAAAAGCTGTTAGAAAAAAAAGATCACCTATATAAGAAAGTCCATTAGAATCATGGTCAACTTCTCAACACAAACCTTAATGTCAAGACAAACTTAGGATGAAGTATTTTAAACCCTTAAACAAAACAACATTCAACCCAGATTTATGTACCCTACACAACTTTCTTTAAAACTAATGGCAAAATAAGATGCTTCCATGACAAAGAACAACTGAAGAAATTCATGTCCACCAGCCAACCCTAGAAAGAGAACTGAAAGGCAGCCTAAATAGAGATAAAAATGACCCTATTTCCAGAAGAATAAGAGAAAGAAGAAACCAGAGAGAGCAAGCAATTAAACAAGGAGCAAAAGCAAGGAATCATAAATGGGGAAAAAATGACAAAGTTAAATCAGTGAATATCAGTTATAATCATCAATGTAAATGGTTTCAATTCACCAATTAAAAAGAAACATTGGCAAAATGGATCAGGAAGCAGCACCCAACAATATACTGTAAACAAAAAAACCCACCTAAATAAAATAATGTCCTGCTGGGTGGCTGATGACTGAAAGTCAAAGATGGAAAACAATATTCCATGCAACAGGAACCCAGAAAAAGAAGGGGAAGATATCATGTGTACAGACAATGTGAACTTCAAACCAAGAATTATCAAAATAGATAAACAAGTTTACTATATACATTTTAGGGAAAAAATTCAAGAAAGGGATAATAACAATAAATGTGTATGCACCAAGTAGAGGAATACCCACCTGTATTTGGTGCGTATATAGGCATGAAAAATCAAATATGCAGTAACACAATTGTAACGGGAATTTCCCTGTCACAAAGAGATAGATCAATGACACAAAAAGTCAGCAAAGAAATAGCAGAACTTCATCAAACCTGTGAACAAATGGACTTATCAGATGTTAACAGAATGTTCCACCCAACAACATCATCATTCTTCTTAGGTACACATAAGACATTCTCCAAAATAGACCATATAGTAGCCCATAGAATATGCTTAAGTAAATACAAAGCAATTGAAATTATCACATGCATACTATCTGATCTTAGTGTATTGAAATGGGAAATTAATGGCAAAAGAAACTATAAAATCTATAACACATGGAAATTAAATAACATCTCCTGAGCAACTAATGGGTCATAGATGAAGTTTTAAAAATATTAAACAATATCTCAAATTCAATGAACATGCAGATACGACATATTGGAACCTGTACGAAGATATATAAGTGGTCCTCACAGGTAAATATATAGCAATGAGTTCTTAGTTCAGGAAAAGAGAACAAGAACAAATATACACTGCACTTCAAGTTTCTAGAAAATGCTGCACTTCAAGTTTCTAGAAAAACAAGAGCAAGTCAAGACCAAAACTCACTGAAGGGAGGAAATTATAAAGATCAGAGTATAAATTAATGCAATTGTGAGTAAGATAACAATACAAAGAATTAATGAATCCAAGAGTTGATTCTTGATAAAAGTAAATAAAATTGATAGAACCCCTAGACAATTTGAACAAGAAAAGGAAAGAAAACATAAACATTTATGCAATTAGGATTGAAAAGTTTGAAATTACTACATAGTCAATGGAAATTTAGAAGGTCATCAACACCTACTTTGAAAATTGTTACTAGCATAGGCTGCAAAACACTGCAGAAATGGACAGGTTCCTTGAAACATATGAATTACCAAAGCTGGATCAAGAGTATATAAAATTTTGAATAATCCAATACCAGTTATTGAAAGTGAAAATATAATTAAAAACTTAACCTCAAAAAAAAAGTTCAGGTTGTGATTGATTCACAGCTGAATTCTACAAGAAATTTAGAGCAGATTTAATGTCAATAATCCTTAAACTCTTTAATGAAATTGAAAAAGAAGCAGTTCTCTCTAACTCATTCCTGGAGGCAAATAATACACTGATACTAAAGTCAGAGAAAAACCCAACCAAAAAGGAGAACTAAAGGCCAATCTCCCTAATGAATATTGATACAAAAATTCTCAATAAAATAATGGCAAACAGAATACAGCAAATCATCAAGAAGATTATACACCATGACCAAGTAGAATTCATCTCAGGAATGCAGGAATGGTTCAACATATACAAATAAAAAACCGCAGCATAGTACATCAACAAAGAAAAAGACAAAAATCACATGCTCATCTTAATAGATAGAGAAAATTTTTTGATAAAGTCCAACACTCATTCATGATGAGAACCCTATAGAAAATTAGACTAGATGGTCTCTACCACAATCTGCAAAAAATCCACTTATGAGAAACAAACTGCCAACATCATATGAAATGGACAAAAACTGAAAGCTTTCACTTTAAAATCAGCAACAAAACAAGGATGTCCACTATCACCACTCCTATTTAGTATAGTTCTGGAAAAGTTAGCCAGAGAAAGTAAACAAGAGATAGAAATAAAAGGAGTATGATGGATAGGAAAGGAAGGAGTTAAATTATCATTATTGCAGATGATATGATCCTGTACAGACAATACCCCAAAAACTCCATCGAAAGTGTTCCAGAGTTCATAAGCAAATTAAGAAGCATAGCTGGATGCAAAGTCAATGCTCAAAAATCGATAGCATTCCTGTACACAAGCAACAAACCCACTGAAAGAGAAACAGTGAAAGTAACGCCTTTCACATTAACATCCAAAAAATAAAATACTTAGGAATCAGTCTAATAAAGAATATAAGAGATCTATGCATTCAAAATTAAAAAGGAGATTTTTTAAGATTAAAGATTTAAAAGGAGATTAAAGAAGATATCAGAAAATGGAACAATATCCCTTGCTCTTGTGTAGGAAGCACCATCATTTTGAAAATGGCCACAATTTGAGAACTATTATGCAGATTTAATGCAGTTCCCATGAAAATACTCTTATGTATCTCATAGGTCTAGAGAACACATTCTCAAAGTTCATTTGGAAATGGAAGAGAACTAGAAGAGCAAAAGAAATTCTAGGCTACAAAGGCAAAGCAGGAGGTATCACAATCCCTGAGTAGAAATTATACTACAGAGTTACTGTAATCAAACATCATATCACTGGGAAAAAAATACCAGAAGCGATGATCAATGAAACAAATTTAAAGATTCAGGCACAACTGCAAAATTTCTCAGCTACCTTATTTTTAACCAAAGTGCCAAATGTGTTCACTGGAAGGTAGATAGTATTCTGTGCACAAACAACAACTCACTGGGAAGAAATTAGGGAAAACACACACTTCACAATTACATCCAAAAAAATGAAATACATAGGAATCAGTCGGACAAAGGAAATAAAAGATCTATTCATTGAAACTTATTGCATTCTGAGAAAATATATTAAAGAGGATGTCAGAAAATGCAAAAGTATTCATTGCTTATGGATAGGAAGAAACAACACAAGTGAAAATGGACATAATACCAAAACTGCTACACAGATTTACTACAATCTTGCTTGAAATACTCTTAGCATACTTCAGAGATTGAGAGAAAATATTCCTAAATTCATTTAGAAACAGAGGAGACCTAGAAAAACAAAGGCAATCCTTGGCAATAAGGCAAGGCAAGAGGCTTCATAATCCCTGATTTGAAATTATACTACAAAACTACTTTGATAAAGAAGTTTTTTCTAGAAGTTTGAAGTGCAGCATTAGGTTGTTTATTTGTTCTTGTTTTTTGTACTGGCAAAAATCCGACCTCAGATCAGTTGAACAGATTACAGGACACAGAAACAACTACAAAAACTCTCATCTACCTTATCTTTGACAAAGGGGTCAAACACCTTCACTAGAAGAAAGATAACTTTTTTAATAAATTGTGCTGCAAAAACTGGCTTTTGTACATGCCAAAGACTAAAACTAGACCTATGTCTGTCACTATGAACTAAACTAAAGTCAAAATGGTTCAAAGATCTAAATATTAAAACACGAACACTAAATCTGCTTTAAAAGGAAGTAGGTAGAAATCTTGAAGACACAGAGTAGGCAAAGTGTTAACAAAATGCAAACCACATGGGAATTACTTCAAATAACCAACAACTGAGATCTCATTTTATTAAAAAGTGTTTACACTCAAAGGAAATATTCAACAGAGTGAAAAGAAAACCCACAGAATAGGAAAAAAATTTAGCTAACTGCCCTTCAGATAAAGGACTTGTGTCTAGAACATAGAATTGAAAAGTATCAGACCTCCCAAAGTCAAAGACCCAACACAAAAATGGGCATCTGAGATTAGCACACACTTCTAATATGAAGAAACACAAATGTCAAATAAATACATGAGGAAATGTTCAACATCACTGGTTATTTGAAAAATGCAAATTAAAACAACACTGACATTCCACCTCACTCCAGAAAGAATGACTGCTTTCAAGAAAGCAAACAGTACAAACATTGGTGGGGCTGTGACAACAAAGGAACAATTTTCCACTGCTGGTGGGAGTGTAGAGTGATGCAATTACTGTGGAAGATTCCTCAAAAAACTAGGATTGGAGATCTCATTCAGTGAAGCTATTCCTCTTCTGGATATTTTCCCAGAAGAAATGAAAACATGCTACAGTGATATATGTGCACCCAGGTTTATAGCAGCACAATTTGGAATAGCTAAATTTTGGAAACAACCCAAATGTTCATCAACCACAAAATAGGTATTTTATACAGTGGAGTATTACTCAGCTAAAGTGAAGGATGAACTTGAGACTTTTATAGGTAAATGGATGCTACTTGAGACCACACTCATAAGGGAAATAAGTCAAGCTCACATGTTTAAATATCCAATTGTTTCCTTAGTGTGAAAAAAAATAACTGAAATAATAGTAAGATTCAAAACATACAAAATTTTATAAATTCTCTCAAAAAAGTCTGTTTTCTAACATGATTACTCTATTTCTTCCTTTTTTAGAAACTGAGTGAAATACCTAAAACTTGTAAATGAAATATATTTAGATTTAATAAACAGATAATGATACAAGCATGCATACACAGTATTACATGGGTAAAATGTATAAAGCAATTAATATTTTCAAAGCAACCTAAATCTAGAAAAATAACTTCATTCATTTTACTTACAATTTTTGCTCATTTTCTATTTAAGAATTGAAGACACACAGCCTCAGTTTCACCACATAAGTAAAAGCCAGTATTTATCTCTGGCTAATCATTCTGTCTTTTAATTTTCTTATTTTCTTACCCCCTTTGCTTTTTGGAGAAACAATCACATATTTCGCTTTTCTACAATTCTGTGTGTCTCTGTCTCCCTGCTATTTTGAAAATGGTTGTGCCCTACATTTCCGTAATATAACTTTGCAAGAGTATAGTTTCATATTTCTCCATATGCAATTTGCTTGCCTGGTAAGAAATTATGGAGATGTAAGAAATTGTCCTTCACCTCACAGATATTTTGGTGTAGCTTGTGACTGAGAAGAGGGCTGTAATGAACCTCTCTTGGCAGAGATCCTGAAGAGCGAGCAACTTTGCGCATTAGTCATTCAAAAGCAAAGGAGAAGGAGGACCTGAAAAGAGAGAAAAAAGAAAACAGACAAACCAAAAACCAAGCAGTAAAACAAAACAAAATAAAACAAAACAAAACAAGCAGTTAAAAAGGCCAGAACAGAGATAGTATTTACTAAAGAATGGCAGATGGGACAAAAGATAAAATATGGAGCTCATAATTTTCTACCATAGATGAGAAGCCACAAGAACTCATAAGCACAGTCCAACAACTGATGCAAGTTTTGTGTATCAGTGTCTGTTATTTTTCAGAACTCTGACTACAATGTAGACGATATGCTTGTAAGAGAATGGAAACAAAAAATAAGGAAACTAAAGAGAAGGTACAATCAGTTAAGAGAGGCTAATAATTAATATGTAATTCTCATAAATCATGAATAATGAATACGACTTAACAGAGGGAACAAATTCCACAACACTGAAGTAGAACTCAGGTCTCAATATTTGAAGAATTAGGTTTCAGGGATTAGGAAAGTAAAATGGAAGTAACTGTAAGGTCTGGTATTTCCTAAGCACTGAGCTGGGCACAGGGCGTGTGATGCAAGCTCTAATCTTTTCAATCTATACATAAATAATCTCTAGCTAGTCTTTTAGAAGAGAATGATTCTGGCTCTGAGATTAGGCCTATGTTCTTGGGTTTTAAAATGCTTTTAAAAATCTTCTAAGGATATTTATTTCAAAGCATTGTCTGATAGAAACATATGGCAAATACAAATGAAAGGAAGTAATTCACACTAAGGCATATCACACATTAGAATGCAGAAAGGATTGATAAATTCACAGCTGATTGATTAAGGGTGTATTTTTAAAGCACTTATTAGTAATGTGTATATGGAAGCATTGTTAAGCAATGTATGAGTTATTTTGTGGTTTGAACTCTTACCTCTTTGCTTACCATTTTAATGCAAGACGGAGCCACATGTTGGTAGAAATCCTGCTGTCCCTGAAGCTGGTGGGGAGACAGCACAGTGGGGCTTGAGACAAGTAATCAGGTGGACCCCTTGTGCCTAATGACTCTCCAGGCAGGAGGAGCCCTTTTCTCTGTGATAGGACAGCCCATCCTCCTTTTTACCAGGCAGGCACTTAAGCCACTGAGCTAAATCCCTAACCCTGCCTCAATTTGTTGACTGAAAAAACAACAACAACAACAACAACAACAACAACAAAAAACTCTTGGTATAGTTACTATTGAGATTGATATATAGTTGTAGAATTCTCTTAAACTATGAATAAATAGATTTAATGGGAAACATATACAGATATTCTCTAAGTCTTTAGAATTTTACCTTATTGCACTTAAAGTTTACAAAGGTAAATATTTTGAGTTTTTTTTTTACCATTGATTTTTACTTTGAACAAAAAATTACAATTTCCATTTTTTTCTGAAGGTTTTGTCCAAATAATGTCCAAATAATGTTAATTACAGCAGGTTTAGAAAGCTTCTCAGTTGCTTAAAATTGTCATTTAGGGAACTCATTACCATTTTGTATTACATGTTTAATATTATTTCTATTAACTCAATATTCCTTAATAATGATTACATTTTTTATATTTTTTAGCTTGGTCTAACTTTGCATACATTTGAATAGTGGTTTCATATCATGAAAGTCCTTTTAATAAACTTTGTTTTCTAAAACTGGAATACTAATTTAGAGTACAATATTTTTCCAGAAAAAAACTGACAAGTAACACAGAATAGAAATGAACTTTCATGGCCATAAAAGCTACTGTTTTGACAGCTAGGTTTTATATTTATCATGAATTTAAAAAAATGAATACTAGTATTTTGACAATGTATAAATAAATAATACTCATAAATAAATAATTCATAAGTAAAATAAATTTATAAATAAATATTACTATTTTAGCAATTTATAATTTTAGCAACAAATTTTGTTTGTTTTGATAACAAATTTTGTATGATTTTTAAAAGGATTCAGAAAAAAATTGTCATTAAGTTTGTAATTCATTAAAGTCACACTATATATATATTATGAATCATATGATTCTCAAAACCATATATAACAATACATATATAATTTCATTAAATGTTTTGCCTATACTTGTAAACCTTGAGTGAAATGTAAAATTTTTCCAACAGCGAGAGGCAACAGTAAGTACCCCTTTTATTTTGCAGGAATTAAGTGCAAAAATAAAACATTGCAAATGGGAGGAGTGTGTGTGTGTGTGTATGTTTGTATATATGCTTCCATCATTTGGAGAAAATATCTTTGGATATGTTGATGCATTTCTATCTAATTTTCTTCCCAAACTGATGTAGAATTTTTCCTTTGTCATCAAATATACTTTCAAAGTTAAATGTTCACCAAGTAAACTACTATGCATAATACAGCTAACTTCCTATATGATTTTAGCCTTGGTATATGATTGCATGCATTATACATGAATTTTAAGATCTAAAATCTCAATTTTTTTGTTTTCTTTGATACACTATAAAATTTGAATATTTTAACTATATTGATGGCATTCTCTTAGATAAAATTAATAACTCTATGGAAATAACTTTTTGTGTGTGCATCAGGGATCGAACTCATGACCTTGTGCTTGCCAGGCAGGCACTTATACTGCTGAGCTAAAGCCCCGGCCCCATGGAAATAAATATTTAAATTTTGTTAAACTTGCTTACAAAAACTTCATGAAGGACTTGCATCATTCACACATACTTTATGAGATAACAAGGTAGTCCTTTCCATAGGACATTGAGTACTATGACATAAGATATTTGGCATGGTATCAACTGATCACAGGTAATCAATTGTTGAAATTTTAATGTTATTTTATCATCAGTTACTGTAAAACACTTGTTTGTTAGATATTAAATTTGTTTCAATTTCTTGTCTATGAACTTGTTCTAATTTTATGTGAACATGGTACTCTTTGGCTTAATGAGTAATTTCTACACACACTTTATATTTTGGCTGTTTGAATTAGTCATTAATTTCAAATACTCTATTTTCAGAATCATTGCATTCCTTTTAAAATTTATATAAATTGGCATTTTACTGCTTTATTTTTAATTATTTTCAAAATTTTTTTCATATCAAAAATCAAACTCAGGACCTCATGTTTGCAGGGAGGCATTTATGCCACTGAGCATTAGACTGTTTTAAACCTTACGATACAGCCTCTCATATTTTCATTTTATATTTGTTTCATTATTTCCCTGCATAGAAATACATTTCTTCTTGAATATTAGATAAAATATATGCAACTTTTATTCAGACTGATTTCTGTTATCTTATTTCTAAATGCATTTTATCTTGAAATTCCTTTTTAAACACTACTTGTAATATTTTCAAAGTAAATCATTAACTATTTTTAAATTATTCAATTTAATTTTATCATTTCCATTGATTTTTCAACCAAAACTATTTTAAATTTTTGGCTGCTTTCCAGCAGCTACTATATTTGGTTTTACAGTTTGACACTTTCTACTTATGATTTTAAAGTTTTATTTTATTTTATTTTAGTTTTGAAGATGTGATATATTTTCATGCATGGTAAAGGTATATAAAACGCATTTTGTAAACTTTAATCATCTATTGCTTTTAATTGAAATGTCATATTATAGTACATAAGTTAAATCCCAACGTTTTGTCAACAGTGCAAGCATGAACCCATAAGACTTTGGGGAAAAGGGGGCATACAGGTTGGGAAAGCTTTTAAAATTACTGCTAGGCTACAAGTAGAGGAGAACTAGAATTTCTGCTTTTGTATTGCATATTGTGGTGACTACAGATAATAATACTGTGTAGTATATATCAAGAAAACTGGAGGAAAGATTTTTCAATGTTTTTGCCAACAAGAAATAATAAAAAAAAAGTGTTTGTGGAGACAGATGTGCTTACTCTGATTTAAAAGTTGTATAATGAATAGATACATCAAAATATCACATGGTGCCCTACATACAATTTTTGTTTTTATGTTAGTTAAGAAAACTAAGATAAATATTTAAGACAAAATTCCTATAAACAAAGAAAAAAGAGAAGATCAGATGGAGGAGAAAGTGGAGAAGGAACAAGAACTTTTTAATTTTACCTGTTTCTCATTTTTTAAAGAATTATAGGAAAGACAATAACAGTTAATTGAGGTTGCACTGTATTTTCAAGAAAATTGATGAAATTGATCTAATTTAATTAAATTCACCATAGTATTGACCAGATATTAGTGACCATGCATATTGTTCAACAGTACATTTACAGACATCTGGGAAAAATGTTTGAGACAGAAATAAATCTTTAACTCTTTTGACATGTCAGTGAGAGTTAATGCCATTTATTATTTTAAAACCTTTGCTGAAGTGTTTATTTATGTGTACAAATGGGGATATATTCCTGGAATAAGCAACATATGCTAGATCAAATCTTATACATATCATGATTTTAAAATAAACATGGAAAATACTTCTTGCAAGAAAAGCATGATTTTAAATTTACTTCCAGTTTATCCCCAGAGAATTCCAAAATTAAAACTGTCACCCCAAAGTTTTCCACAGAGTTTTAATTCTTTCAAAAATTTCTAATGGAATATTCAATAAATTTATACTTTCTATGGTGTTGTTCAAAATTCCAGTCACTCTTCCCTTAAACAATACTATCAATTAGCAAAACTACGTCCTTTGGCAAATTTAAATAAAAGTTTGACCATAATCTTACACTTCAAATTTCCTTGTACTATATTTTCCAGACTAGTTTTTAGCTGAGGTTTTCTGGCTGACTGTGGTATCTATAAGGAGAAATAAGTAGAAGAGCTATGACCAACGTCTGAATGATTTATTTAAAAGGAACTTACTTCTCCTCTACTCTGCAACCTCTCTCCAAATTCTGCAGTCCAGGAAACAATGTGTGGTACTGAACAGATTTAGGCTAGTGGTTGAGGAGTGTCAGTACAGGGCATAGTAATAGAGTAGTTGGCTTTGTGTTCCTCAAATATCTTGGATAGAAAATCCATCCCTTTTCTCTAAATTGCTTCTGAGTGTAGATTTCACATTGAAAGGCTATTGAATTTTCTTCCTTGTTTGTATTTAGTCTTCTTTTAAAGTAACTGGATCAAAATCTTAAATGATATTTTTGTGTGTGTCTGCTGTATAGAAATATTTTCTTTAACTTGTTCATATTTTCATATTCTTTGGGTACATAAACTTAGTTCTCAACTTTATATACCTGGAGGTGAAAATGACAGGTAAGTATACATAATTGCATAATTATGCATACTGCATAATTTAACATATAATTATAAATTGTTTTCTAAAATAGCAACTGATTTTGAACAGAGTGTAAATGATTATTACAGCATTGTATATGAATATGTCTTTAGATAATCTTCTAGCTTCTGATATAAACAAACTGCATTTGTAAAGTTTAGTATTAGGCTGTGATTTCATTTTCATTGTAAATACAACTTTAAGGATCACAAAAATCATCGTCTCTATTTTTACGCTATATTAATTTTTGTAGGAGCCGCATATTTTGATTTATATTCTTCTGTATCCATTCCTTCATCTAAGTCTTCCATCCAGAACAATTTTCCTTCTGCCCAATGAGCACTTCTTTGTGTTTTGCTCCACCATTTTCTCTTTTGTGTTTTTTGATAATATTTTCCCATATTTCTGTATCCCGAAATTTCATATTGCCTTTTAACCCTTATTGGATAACTGTTTTCCTTGGACCATAATAGCATCATTCATTTATGTTCTGGTTCCACTGTCTTCTTTTTTCCTCTGCAAGATGAACTGAATTCAGCCTAGTTATCAGAGTTAGCGTTTAAGTTGTGTTGTTGCTCCAAATTACCTTTCTATAATTTCTGATATTTGTTCCTAGAATTCACAAACCACATTTCTACTTTTTTGTCTCATTTGATGCTAATATTTGCCAAGAGAGCACAACAGAAGAAAATCACAAACTGGAGGAGAGAGGAGATTGCTTTTATAGATTTGAAAAATGTCTTTTAATATTTATAAAATACATTATATGATATTACATGTTCATAAAGATCCCAGTAACCATACTTATTTATTCCTTTTATATTTTTCTTTAACCAAGTAGCAAGTCTGTTTATAACTTTCATCTTTCAAACTCTAATTACACCTTACTTACATATTATGCAAATAAAACTCTACTTAACTAGTTTTCTACCATAAAAATTTCAAGTTACTGTGGTTGTTTTATTGAATGTTAAAATTATTTTATAATTTTAATATGACATTTATGTGTCATATAAGGCACCATGTGAAACACTAATGGAAGCGTTTTATAGTTATCCTCTCTACAAAAACTTGAAAAGTTGAGAAGAAACCATTTTTATCACTAATGAGGAGTAACAAATTCTAAGGACTTTGATAGTTTTCCTATTTTTACATTTTAAGTAATTGATTTACTTTTAGGTTGCAAAAACTGAAGTGTCTCAGCAGCACTTTCATCCAATAGTGTTTTGTTTGCTTTTTGCTTACTTGATTTACATTCCCTTTCCATTTGCCGTATTTCTTGAGAAGGTTCATAGTCTTCATTTGAACAGAGACTTTGTCCAGCCTTACTTACTTTAGTGTGATTTTCAATTCTACGGATAAAGAAGGGACGTGTGATATACTTCCACACAAACTGATACCTTATCTCTTTGTAGTAGTTAATTTAAAATGATTATCGAATCAAGCAAGACATACCAATTTGGGCAATTTGGGTCTATTTCTGACCAATTTTTCTATTCCAGGAGGCAATTTCAGGAAAATATTGTTTTAGATCTGAGATCTAACTTCATCTTGAGTTCATCTAACTTCACCTTCATCTAACTTCATCAGAATTGCAGAAGTTATCCTGGGACCGATGTCAGACCTCCCTCCCAGAAAAAAAACAAAATCAAAACAGACACACAGTCCATCAAAACTGAGTCAAGAAAAGAAGAAAAAAAGAAAAGAAGCACTCTGAAGATAGAGGTAAATTCAGAATTCAATCAACGCCAAAGTGAGTTGTCCTCACATAAAACAACTCTTACAATAGGCTATTGATCAGTTTTTAAAATCAAAATTCTTCTTTGAAATTATCAAAAGTATATTAAGTACTTCAGGTGAGGTAATCATTTTTAATATTTACAATGGTCATTAGGTAGATGTCATTATTAACACCACTGAACAGATAAAAATGGGCACCAGTTATTTACATAATTAGCTCTGTGTAGAAGCCAGATATGTGGTCAAGTTCTGAATAGAATTTAGTCAGTCAGAATGTAGAGTCTGTTTCCCTCACTGGTATAGTTTTTGAGCATTGATTTGCGTTTCTGTTCTTATCAATGGCAAATGTCTTTATTAATATAATAAGGAATTATCACTACTTTCTTTTATAATCTATCTAATTGTTTTGGTCTACTCCATTTCAGTTCATTTTCCTTTCAAAAAGTCAAAAAAAAAAGAGGCATTTAGTCTACATATGTTTTATTCAGAACATCATTGTGATATTCGTCACATCTTTCATGACTCAGAATACAATCCTGGGGTCAAATAAGAGTTAACAAGGTGATACATTATGTTCTTCATTGTCAGTAGGTTTGCTGCAGTGAGCTCCTGTGGATATAGTACGCCACCGTGAACAGCAACTCAGCCCCAGAATCTGCATCTCACCAAATACACCCTAGCGCTACTAAAGCAGCTAGTGACCACGTTGAAGTTCTATTTAGACGTGCCAAGTGAGATGCAATTTTTGCTATTAATCACATGGTTTTTAACAAAGGCTTAGTCATTTCCTTTATGTTCTGTCTTCTCAAATGAGGTTGAATTAATAAGTGTACAATTAAAAGCTAAACATTTTAAATGAAAAAACATTATTTTTGGTACAAAGTAATGAAGGGATTAAAAATCCTAGCAGAGTAACTTTCTTGTACTTACAAGTACACACATTGTCAAATTTTTTAACATGAACCTTTAAAATATAAAGGAATAAAAGATGCACTCTGCACGAAATGCAAGGAAACATTTTCTTGTGTGATAATACTGTAATGTAACTATAATTCGTTTTGCAGAAAAGGATAGCATTGTCCTGCCACAGAAATAAGAGTCCACTTTTTTGATGGGAACTATAAAAACTTGCATTATTCTATTCTAAATTGAACCATTAGAAAACCTGCTACTGCAGAATCACCCAATATTTTTCCTCTAAAAATGTGTCTTGTATATCCCAGGATACTATTATTGGAAACAATAAAATATACTATGGCAAGATCAATGAAGTTGAGATGACTATGTTCTTAAAAGCTAAAAAAGACAATCAGTATGATAATTAGAGCATGTTAATTACTCTCTACCAGCTACCAAAATGCAAATGATTTACAACAGGAAATTAACAGCAGTTACTGCTCAATATTGCATGACTTTTCCATTAAGAATGAAAAGTTGTTAAATTATAGAAAATGAGAATAATGAGGTTGGAATATTAAAAAGCTTTACATTTCCGGGCTGTCTGTGGAGGGAATCGTTAGGAATGGTTCTGTACAAGTGCTCTATTCCGTGTGGGCTCAGCAGTCTTGTTGAGCACAATGGTGAAATCTCTGTGCTGGCTTTTGTTTTTCTAGCACAGAACAGGACTGAGTGTGCTGGCTCAGTTAGAAGCAGTTCAGTAACCTTTCCTGAAGAATATATTTGCCAAAGCCTGCTAACACCTCTTCACTCTTTTCTTTAAAATTATTGGATTGATGGAACAATGAGAATAATTTACCACGGTCCCAGAACAGTCAGAAGAGTTAGAGAAAGTCTTTATAATTATAAATCATTTCTAGAGAAAGGAACATTAGTATATGATAAAAACACAGATGAAATAGAAACATGGTAGGAAATTTTTAAAAAAATCCTTAACTTCTTCATGTGAAGAGTCATCAAATTTCTTTCATAAAGTTTTCATACGAAGAGAAACTTTATTAAAATAGGGCATCTCCTCTGCCACGATCTCTACAGAATTGTCTGTCAGACATGACACAAACACAGCAGAAGAAAAATCTAGAAAATTTGATATAAAATGTATATTCAAAAAATGTTCAATTATAAAATATGCTATACATTTCTGGTATACTGTCTGCTCCCACAGAGAAAATCATATTAATTTGTTCAAGCCAGTGACATACAACTGATTATGTTAGTAATCTACAATGAAACTCAAACCATCGTTTAGGGGAAATGCAGGAAGGGCAGGGAAGAAAAAGAACATATTGCAACATTTTAAAATTTTATTTGCATAGACATTTTTAACAACTATTCAAAGAGAATAATAGTAATTTATCTTGGTTTGGTGCTATAACACATAGATTCTAAAAATAGGCAAGACTGCTTCACTGTTGGTGGCAGTGCAGACTGGTGCAACCACCATGGAAATCAGTATAGAGAATTCTCAGAAGACTAGGATTGGAAGTTCCACTCAATCCAGCTATTCCCCTCCTGGGTATTTTCCCAGAAAAACAGAAAAGGTCATGTCACAGTGATATATGTGCACCCATGTTCATAGCAGCACAATTTGTAATAGCTAAGTCTTGGAAACAACCAAGATGGCCATCAACTGCCGAATAGATGAAAAAGATGTGGTATTTTTTACAATGGAATATTACTCAGTTATGAAGAAGCCTTCATAGGTAAACTGAGACAACTTGAGACTATCCTCATTAGTGATATACATAAGAATCATATTTATAAATATTACTTTGTGTCTCTAGTGTGAAAAGTAGTAAGAAATGTAGGAGTAATAAAACCCAAAATGTGTAATTGCTATTGTGAAAAAGAGAGGAAAAGTAAGTGCTCTAAAGGATATAACTGCATGTATGTTTAAGTGTGTAAGACGACCATATTGCTAAGTTTTTGTTGGATCATTGAATAGAGCTGTTTGCAGTCTCACTGTTTGAATGGCTACTTTGTATGCTTTAATTTTATAACTTGAACAACTATTTCTAAGAGGACAATAAGTAATTTATCAACTAGTGATTTCTTACTGTTTATTTTATTTTTTAAAATTCTGTATTATTTCTACCCTTTTTATGTTTTTATTTTCTAAATAAAAAAATACAACTAGGTATGATTTATCCACTTGATTTTGTTATGTTCTTAATCTAAAATCATGTATTCTCAGAGTTTCTAACAGTTTCAATGAAAAGTGAATAAACATTTAATGTATTCAATGCACATTTAATCATTATGTCTTAAATAGATTAGTTTTCATCCATAGGTTAAAATTTGAATTTTGTCTTTGCATACCGTCTGGGAACTCCAGTTTTTCTACGAAAGTATTTCTACTTTGCTCAAAGGTGGCCTGTTTATCCTAATAAAATGTTATCACAGAACCTGCCTTTGCCTTATTTTACTCCAAATATCTATTTGTGACAGACTGCACTTATGATTTCATATGGGCAAAGATATTATAAATGTATTTTGGTAAGAATTACATCACTAAAATTATTCCAAAACAAAATTATTGGCATAAATAGACACATCATAGCTAAATACAAGCTGTTGCTAGTTATACAGAAGCAAGTCTAGCTGTCTCTTGCATAATATCATTACACCCCAGGTAGGCAATTCATTCCTTCGTAAATATCTCTGAAACAGCCCTCAAGATGACTATGTTGCAGTAAATATACATTCTACTGCTTTAAACCTTGTTGTTATTCTGTTGTACTTTTTCTACCATAGTGGTTTTTAAAACATTTTTCTCTGAAATTAACATCACACCATTTCTAACCTTTAGAATCTATGGTAGCTTTTTCAACAAAATGCGTACAGATGGGATTATGAAAAAATCAAATTCTCCCTAAGCTTTTACCATTCGTGCACTACTTCTTCTACATTTCTTGTCTTGCACTCAACACAGGAAGCAGTAAGAGAGCTTTCAGTGGCAAAAGAGTTGGACAGACACAGTCATTAGAGGCCTGGGGATAATCGCTGCTCAGGGTCAGAGCTCAACGGGTCCTGTATGACCTGCCCATACATTGATAAAATCCAAAAGGGGGGAGGGGGCAGACAGTCCCATCAGGTATTTTATGATTTTTTTTAGACATTGAATTGTTGCAGTAAGTGAGGATTCAGGATCAGACATACTCTCCAGAGAAGCACCTCAAATAAAACATGGAATTGTAAAAGACAACTATACAATAATAGCGACGAAGTTTGTGAGTTCTGAAAGTACCTAAACTCTACATTTGCACACAATCTATCACTCTAGGAATTTATCATCTCTCCAGGTGACCAGAAGGACAATTGTAGAATCTTAAGTTTAAAATCAGTTTATAGATCAGAGAAATCCAGAAGCATAAGATCTGAAGTACCAGTTGATAAATTTATTGAGTGAAAAATGAACACTCTCTGCTCTGCCTTTTGGTTTATTTACAAGGAGAAATTATTTCTTCTTAGGAACATAAAATATACTCATTCACCATAGTACTATAATTGCTAGTTTATGTAAACTAAGTGTATGTGTAATCAATATTCTTAAAAGAGTGTATGATGATTCAGAGCAAATGAGTGCTTTCGAAAATTAGGCCAAGTTTTTTTCTCAGTCAATAATTTCTGTATTCATAAAACCCAGTAAGATTCTCAAGACAAGTTTGGTCATCAATCTTAATCACTGGCAGTTAATATAGAAACTTAAAATTGTAAACTCAATTTACAGTTTGCCTTAAATGCCTGATTCTGGATATGTGAAATATTCTAAAGGAAATTACTGTGGTATTTACTCAGGGGATTTTCTGAATAAGTATGTAATTCAAAAGTGGTGGTGTAAAACTTTTGTTACCGTAAAATAATTACTTATTAGCAAAGGTATAAAATGCAGTTTGAGGTAGCTTTTAAATAACCTAAGCACACGGCATTTGTGTCTTATCTAATATAACCCACGTAACAAATTAGAAAACTGGTATTATTTAGAGTTGAAGTTCCAATGATCAGAAAGCAATTCAATACTGTTTACTGAAGACAATAGATGTTCTAGAGGACACTATTTCATGGCTCAGGACAGTGATGATGATGTTTGACAAAAAAACATATAGCTCTATAGAAAGAGGTCACCTGTGTTTATTGTATGTACACATATATTTATGGAATCTATAATCACTATATATATATCACATAAACCTCACACGTATTCATTGTTCATGAACCACTTTCAGAATGACACCCTATATTCCTTTCAGAAATGAAGACAAGCCCAGTCCATCAACCCTTTGACCAGGCTGTTATGTACCACCTCGGGCAAACACTCCGCTAGGTATTATTTTCATATGCACATTGACAGGGGCTCTGCTTTAAAAGGCTGACATTCTTGGGAGAAAACACTGGCAAGGATGACCTCATTAAAATGAAAGTCTGGTGCATGATGGAGAAAGAATAAATTGTTTACATTTGAACAGCAAGTGAGAACCAACACGAGGACATGATACTGAAGGGAACACCCAATAGGAAGGCAGGCTTTTGCTTCTGACGTAAGGAAAAGTTCGACATGGTTTCTGAAGTGAAAGTAATCCTCATTTCTTTTCAGAATAGAAAAATAAGGTTGTGTTTGAATTTGTCAGTAAGGGACATATAACTTCCTGTGTGAAACGTCTTATCACAATTATTATTATTATTATTTTTGGTGATACAACAATGAGAATTGGAAATGTCAGTACCAAGAAAGTAACCACTGGATGAAAGAAGAATACTGCAAATTTCCATTATCTCTGGACTAAATCTGTATTTCATTTTGAGATACAATTGGAAAAAATGAAAATAGAAGCTCAGTCAAGTGTATAGGATGGAAAGTAGCATATCTGATTGACCTCTGCAAACATTCTTTTTAAACTGATAGCCATTAAATACAGAAAATACAACAAATGATGTAAACAGGTATCTATATAAGTAGGGCATTTTAAGAGTTGTCTAGAAATATATTTTTCTTGAAAAGGAAAGGGAAATAGGAATTGACTCTCTTTGATCTAATTTTGGACGTACACAATATTCTAACTGTCAACAAATTATCCATTATTTGTTGTCAATTTGAACTTGATACTGGCTTGTTTCAGTACACAAATAACAAGTTTTCCACCACAGGTCTGAAAAGCTGAGGTACAAAAGTGAAACGATCTTCACTATTATTCTCTTAAAATAAGATGAGAGGAGTAGATGGATGTTTAACCTCAGGAATAGAATGAAGATTGACAGGTATTTTTCTGAGGAACATCTTAGGTACTTCAGCATTTCTGAGGTGGATAATATACACCTGTAGACATAAGGAACAGAAACAGAAAGAATAGCTCTGAATTAACTACATTCAAAAACAGAGAATGAACACTTCTGTAGAAAGTATGTCACAAAATATCTAAGGCAATTAACAACTGTTTTTAGGAGCAAGACCTGTGAGCTACAATCCTTCTCTTGATTGGTACCAAATCCCTTTTGAATAGAACACTAAATATTGATGAATATTTTGTTGTTTTATTGTCTGTTCTGCCTATGATATACTTTTGGATCTTAACCTAATATGTACTATGAAAACTTGAAATTCAGGGCATAAGTGGATAAATCAACCACCTGTATGGAGACACAGAAAAATCACTTGCTTGCTATGATGAAAGTACATGACTCTATTTCCCAGACAAAAGTGATCCGTAAATGACTTTTACAAAAAGAGTAAGTGAGGAAGCATATAATTATATCATACTTACATATATCTATATTATTTTTATAGATATATGTATTATTTACATCAATATATATCATATATATAAATGGAAATTATATATGTCATATCTATACATATATATGATATATATGATAGGTTTAGGTTTTAAAAGAATAGCTTCACAGCCTGAGGAAAAGGTTAAGCTCGTATTTTCTCTATTCACAACAGCTAGAAAACTCATGGATTTGACATGAGTAAGAATGACCACAGAGAAATACGGATGAGAATGAATGATAAAAGAACGCTCGCTCTACAGGAGCTTCTGAATTTCAAGTTGGAAATTTAAGCATTGTCACTGGCATTAGAAAAGAGTTGGCTCTCAATAATCATCTGCTCTTGGTATTTACAGGAGTTCGGTATGATAAGAAATGCAAGGGGTGCTTATATTGAACATTTATTCCGCTAAAACTTACCTCCCCACCCACACTCCACAGGAACTTACTTCGTAGTTCTTGCGGCTTTCTGAAAGAGTTGTGCAAGTCCCGCTCTGAGTCTAGAGTTGCACTGTGGGACTGCCTCAGTTGTGGAACTGATTCGAAATGCTTGCCTTTCATGATAGTTTTTATTCTGAGGAAGCCCCAGAGGTCCCCTGATGCCAGATGCAGTCAACGAGGTGGATGAGAACACACTTCAAGTGTTATTTGATAGAACTTTGTAAATATTTGAGTTGATTAAGGGCATTAAACTCAATTAAAGACATTTGCAAGCGTGGACTCACAGAACTGCTTCAGCAGCTCAAAGAATGATGGGCTAAGCACACGGAAGCAAGAAGAAATTTGAAGCAGTGTGTCTGTTAGAGTAATGACATTTTTAATTGAAACGTTTACTGTATGCTTTAATCGCAGATTCCACTGCATGAAGAAAGATATAAAATACAGAGGTCCTGTGGAGCTTTGAAGACATGATGGTGGAAGTGACTCATTTGTATTTATTGATGTCTGATCTTAACGTAAAAATCCGAAGTAGAATAAAACATTTTTGACTCAAACTGACAAGAGGCGATGACAAGGGAAGAAAACTAAGCTGGGAAAAGAAATAGCTTCAAAACTGCTCCCCAGCTGCTAAATGCCTTGCAATGGTTTCAACTAAATGTTGAAAAACGTTCATAGAAGAAAAGGTGATACGCTTTACAGAAGACAAAAGAATGAAATAAATCATCCAATTTACAGAGCACTTATAATATCCATAAGATTTTGATGTTCAGTAGGATGGAAAGTGTTGGACTAATTTATTCTTATCCTGTTATACTCCACTTTAGACTATGGCAGAGGCTATTTATATGCATGTACATATACATACACATGCATTTATTTGACCAAATCACTAAATTTATCACTAAGCGTCTTTTATACTGGTGTGTGGAGTATATTTTTGTTGATCTACCTTGGAAAAGGTGTTTTCTTAACATTCCAAACAATTTACAGTAAAATTTAAACATAAATTTTTGTAAAAGAGAACAGTACTAAAATGACATAGGTATTAAAGTATTGTAAATGAAAAATCAAAATAAAATACAACAACTGAGAAATCACTAAATAAAAAAACTATATTCATTCATTTCTTACAACAGTGCCTAAAATTTATATTCACAAAGATGCAGATTTTGTTTTGTTTCTTTAGTAAAATACACATTAATATATATATATATAGAATTAGCTCATATTTCAGCCTTCTATTAACACCATGAAGATTGATAATACAAAACTGTTACAGATGAATGTTCTCATCAAATCATCCAGTAAAAGACTACAACTCTTTTCTTTCAAGGCTATCTTAACATTGCTTATAATGTTAGCAATGAGTACAGACTGAAACATTCATTGTAAAAATTACAAGCACTTGTTCCTGTGTGCCTGAGAAATTGGTTACAGGACATCTCATGATATCACAAGCCACTGATGCCCAGATCTCTGATTTGAACTGATGAAGACCATGTATGACACATCTACATCACTCCATATACTGTAAATCACCTACAGTACCTAATACCCTGCAAATGTCTCCTCACCTCAGTGGTTATTATAGTGTATTGTTTAGGGACTAATGCAAGAAAAATTCTGAGTATATGACATAGACACACAATTTTTAAATAAATGTGTTTGATCCTCCGTTGGTGGATGCTGTGGATATGGAAACCACAGATATAGAAGGTGAATTTGCAATAATGACATGTTTGTGCATGTAAGTGGACACCTACATAACTTGGAAACTGGAAGTTTCCTAATTAAAGCTTGCAGCTGGGCATGGTGGTGCATGCCTGAAATTCCAGCACATGGAAGGCTGGAGAAGGGTGATCGCCATGAATTCAAGGCCAGCCAAAACCACATAATGAGACACTGTCTCAAAAAACCAACCAATCAACCAACCAACCTAACAAACAAACAAACAAAAAAAAGCCAGATTCTGTAATCAAATATAAATTAATAGATTTGTTAAAGGTGAAAATAGCCAATTCTCTCATTATTGGTGTTAATACTCCCAACTAGTGCATTCATTATTTTAGAAGTATTTTTCCTAGTATGTCAATATGCATCATTCATAGTTTTTAAAAACTATTGAAAAATAATAATCATGTTCAGTAATTTAACATCTGTAAGTCAGTTAAATGAGATCTTAAAATATGTCTAACTTCACTTTCTTTCATTAAGTTTAGCAAACTCATTTCATGCCAATATAGTTTGTAAAAGAATATACCTTGTTGGGTTTATGATCACTGTCATTTGATCTGAAATGTCTTCTAAAGACTTTGTCGGTGCTGTTAGGTATGATGGGAAAATTAATTGGTGAGGTTGAGGGTGGGTGTCTTCTAGTCACAAGTGATACTACTTCAGGCATAATGAGGTGATCCTGTCCCTCACTTTCTTCCCTTTGTCACGCCAAGAAAATGAAGCTGCATAACAGGACCAGGATTGGCGGGGCCGGAAGCTTGATGCCTAAATGCTCACTGTGGATTTGATGGTGTGAGTTTACTTTGAAGACTGAAGACACTGGAGACCAAATACCAATGTTTGAGCACTTTGGAAAATAGGAGGGCTTCCTTCTTCTTTTATCTTTATTCCCTCCAGGCTAGGAGCCTATTAGTGCTGCTCCCGCATCAGGGATGGGTCTTCAGTTTTCTAACCCACATGTCAACCATCCACAGACACACCCAGAGTTTTACTAATCTGATGGCAGCTTCTTACACAAGTGAATTTCACGTATCACTACTAACAGGTACACAACCTCATGTTAGGTCAACTAGTGATAAGTATGCAGATTTCCAAATCGTGATATTTGTGCTTTAAGTTTTAAAATGGTAACAAGTAATTTCATCATTATTTTCAATCAAACTATATACTAAACATATTAAATTGTATCTGTTATGACATAGTCTTAAAACAGTTATAAATGCTTTACAAATGCATGAACAAGATTTGTTCTCGTACATTTTTAAATTAGTTTTCTGGATCATGTTCATTATTATGGGGCAATGCAAAATTTAATCTCACACTGATTGCAAGAGTTCATAGTCTCATAAGATACACAATTTTCTTTTTTCAGTTTGCAAGCAAATACTAATGACATCACAATTTATACAAATATAGTAGGAGCAAATTCCCATTTTGCAATTGTTTAACATTCTTATGATACTGAGGTTGAAAATATTTTCATAATTTTATTTATGATGCAAGCTTATTTTTATGTTCCTTATTTTTCTGTGACTTGAAAAGTTTCTTGTTGATTGCAATAATTTCTTTATTAAATATTGATTTCAAGTTTCTTTAATTTTGTACATGTTGTTTTAACTGTGTTACAAATATCTTGTCTCTGTATTGTCTCTGCATATATTATAATGACATTTGATCAACTGAGATTCTTCATTTAAACCTACTGTCTGTTACCCAGTTATTATTTTAGGATTTATAACCCATATATTTTAAGATAATTCTCTTCCAATGAATGCTGACAGCATACTTCCATACTCTTACAAAATATTGATTATCACATTTAATTGTGCAATCTAACTGGAGTAATATTTTATGAGATTCTCAATTGTGATGTATTATAGCTAAACCTCTGTCTCCCTGTCTCTCTCTGTCTCTTCTCTCCCTCTCTCTCTGTCTCTCCTGTTTCTCCTCTTTGTCTCCCCCTCCCCTCTCTTGTAAATAATCAGGCAGCATCAGCTCCTTCTGCAGAGAAACTTATCTTTGCCACAAAAAGTTAAAGTGATAGAATTTTCATACATTTAGGCACCTCTGACTCTCTTTCTGTGTCTACTCCATTGGTAAATTTTGTTGCATAAACACCTTCATTAATGCTGTGTATGTCTTAATTATTTTTTTAAATACTGAAACTGTTTGTAGGACAATTTTTTAATGTCTAGTTCTATTATTTATATAGTGTCCTAAATATACTGTTTTTCTTCAAATATATTTTGATGAAACTTTTACTTTTGTGCAGTTTTTATAAATGTATTGATGCTGTGGATAATTTGTATCTGCTATACATTCTGAAAAGAAGCAAATGTAGCACATATTTCTAAATATGTGTGGTTTAAGTCAAACTAAGTTTAGTTTAATAAGTTCAAAATGACAGTCTGGTATTTTGGTGGTCTAATTCCATATAAGAAATTTTAGCTTTGTTGCAGTAGAGATATTTTTTATGAAAGTTTTTTTTTATTTAAAGGGAGAAAAAAAGGGTAGAAATAAAACAGAATTTTTAAAAATAACATTAAGAAATCACTAGTTGATAAATTACATATTGTCATCTTATAAATAGTTGTTCAATTCACAAAATTAAAGCATAGAAAGTGGTCAATCAAACAATGAGAGTGCAAACAGTTCTCTTCAATGATCCAATAAAAACTTAGTAATATGGTTATCAATCCTACACACTTAAACATACATGCAGTTATATCCTTTAGAGCACTTTCTTTCCCTTTCTTTTTTACAATAGCTATTACACATTTCAGTTCTTATTACTCTTATAGTTTTATTACTTTTTACACCAGAGATACAATGTGATATTTATAAATATTATTCTTATTTATTTCACTTATGAGGATAGTTTCAAGTTGTCTCTGTTTCAATATGAAGGCCTCAAGATCATCCTTTTTATAGCTGAGTAATATTCCATTGTATAAAAATATCATATCTTTTTCATCCACTCTGCAGTTGATGGGCATTTTGGTTGTTTCCAAGATTTAGCTATTACAAATTGTGCCGCTATAAACATGAGTGCACATATATCACTGTGATATGAACTTTTCAGGTTTCTGGGAAAATACCCAAGAAGGGAATAGCTGGGTTGAATGGAATTGTGTTTAATTATACAAGCAAAGCTCCTACATTAATATTTATATGAAACACTTGTTACATCCCATAGTACTTATATTTACACGCACCTGTGAAATCTGTGTAGAGACCATCTGAATCAGTGTGAACAATAATTTTGATTCTTGCTTTTTCATGTCAGAAGTTTTATTACTCTTTTACACTTCCTTTGGTTTTTATAGATTTCTGGCTCCTTATTGAAACAGCTAAAGATGAGGATACAGGTTCATTTTTGTAAGCATTTGATAAGAAATTGTGTTAAATTGAGAAAGTTAAGGAAATCCATTCATTTTTTTGAACATTTACATTTGTTGTAATAAAATTCCATGTAGCTTTCCATAATTAAGCTTGTAAATTCACCTGTATCTACTTAATTTCTGAATTTTTATTGTTGAAATTTTTTGTATACTTTCTTTCTTTTGGTTATTGAAAACCTGCATACATTTATTAATTGTATTATTTTCTTCACTGAATCGAATTATAACCTTGTTTTCTCTGTTTTAAATGTTTTCTTTCACTTCACTGTATGCCCTTGTGCAGTTTCCATGTCATATAATACAAAGCACTTGACTGTATTACATGATGGAATTCAAATAAAGGAATCAGATTTGTACTGTAAATATTTTTTTAAATGGTAGTAGAGTTCAGGGCCTTGGCACTGAACTACATCTTCAGTCTTTATTTATTTATTTTTTTTTACAGTGGGCAAGTTGCTATGTGCCCTGGCTTAGATCATATTTGGAATCGCCATCTCAGACTCCCAGAATGTTAATATAAGCATGTACCTTCATACCTGGCTTGCCCAGTAAGTTTTAAAGTAATGTAAACTAAGGCCTAAGTATTTTCTTTTAAGTTTATACCTTAGAGGCATAATTGGCAAGAGATGTAATGAAACATTCAGAAAAATATTCATAGTAAAACTAATCATCTTTGCACAATAAACTATCTTTGTGTACAAATAATACTATGCTAATGTAAGCACATTGTATTTTCTGTTGTTGACATCTTAGCTAACCAAAGATCACAGACCAGCTGGTAGTGTCATTTAGTGTTTCCATGTCTTTAGTGCCCTTATTTTCAGTTCTTCTATCAATTAGTCACGTTGTATTATGCTTTGCAAAAGTAGTATTGATACACCTATTCAGTTAATATTGCGAATGTTTTTGTTCCTTATGCTTTGATTCTCTTATTGGATGCATATAATGTAATGATTTGAATATTTTAACTTAGGTAAATAGATTATGGCAATCATTATCAAATAACACTCAAGTATTTATCTAAATTTATTGCATTCAATTATTACTTAACAATAATTCCTAATATGCATTGAGCACTTTTAGCAGTTCATCACTGGGATATTTTACTATTAACTTAGTTTATCATAACGCAGAAACAAATGTCTTATGGGCATACTTCAAGGCATAGAAGCAGGATTATTTTAAAATGTACATTTTAAGGTATTACATATGTTAAGAAAAAAACTTATTTTATTATTTTATTAAATTGCTATAGAATGTTCCAAACATTTTTATTGATCACAATATTCTCCAATAAATATTTTACTTTCTCTATTTTATGATACAACTGGGTCAAATTCTCTTAAAAGGGATATCTGCCTACTTCTAAATTTTGTTTTCTGTAGTAAAAAATGATTATCTGTCTTTGTTCAGGAATGTAGTAATAAATGAAAAATTCTAAATATATTTTGTAATATACATATGGAATTTTAACATAGGCTTTCCCAGGGTCATTAATTACTTATTTTTGGTCTTTTGATCCCTTATTCAGTCATAGGCTATGCTCCTGGATTGGTAAAATTGTTATTGTCCAAATGTTCGTACTCCCCAGAATGATCAACATTACATTCCAATCACTATCAAAATATCAGTGACATTCTTTATCTAATTAGAGTTGACAGTCCTAAAATTTCTGTGAAACAATGTTAAGCTCCAAATAAATCAAACAATAATAAGCAAAAAGGAAATACTATAAAGAAATATTATACTTCTTGACTTCAAAAGTTTTTATAAAATCTCAATAACCAAAATACTATAGTAATGGCATAAATACATACACATAAAATCTGGCAGAATAGAATAAAAAGCTTATAAGTAAACACATCTACAGCCAACCGATCTTCAGCAAAGATGCCTGGAGGACATGTGGGAAAAAGAGCAGTGTTTCAACACATTATGCTGGGGAATTTGGACAGCCACATGCAAAAGAATGAAATGAGTTTCCTGTCTGTTACCAGTTACAAAAATCCACTCAGAATTATTACACGTTTAAATTTTATACCCAAAGCAATGAAATACTGGGAAAAACTGGAAAAATATTTCAAGTCATTGTAATAAGGGAGCAGAGCAGGAGAAAGGCTGACCGATAAATGTTTAGTCATGCTTGGTAGAGGCAAGAAGTTCTGATGTGCTATAGTACTGCAAAATATGGATGAAAGTAATAGCAACCTACATAAAAAGAAATGTATAAGCAATACAAATGCATACACCTAAATAGAAATAGAGTACTAAAAAAGATTCCAATATTACTTTAAAAATCCCCACAAATAAATCTCATGTCTGATTTACTTGCCTGGTGCTACTAAACATTTGAGGTAACCTAAATAATGTAGTAATATGTGATTAAGAGTCATCTAATTATGCTAATCATTTGCAAATACTTATAAAAGTGAACCACTTCCAAATTCTTTTATGAAGCCAGCATTGCCCCATCACATCCTATAAAAGGTGGCACAAGACAATTATGAACTAATATTTCTTCTAAGCAACATTTCTTCATTAAGTATAGCAAGATACAAGATCTATAAGAGGAAAACTAACTACTCAGGGAAAATTTGGAGAATTGGGTAAGTGGTTTCTCAAGATTTAATACTGTCAAAGTTTTAGCTGTTTTCAAGTGAACCAATTGATTCAACATGATCTCATACAAAATTTCAGCACAGTACTTGGAACAAGTTTGCAAATTGTTTTAAAATTGATGTAGAAATGCAAAAGGCCATGACCAGCCTGTTCAACACAGGAAGACAGTAGGAGAACTGATACAGCCAGGTCAAGGTTTACTGAGCTTCAGCAATCTCAGACAGACCAAAGCTAAGGAATTAAACTGTTCTAAACAGTATGGAAAATTTTGGATTTCTACAAACAAACAAATAAGAAACAGACACAATTTTACAAAAATTAACTTTAAAAACAGTTTCATAAGCCTAAATATATGAGTAAAAATATGAAACCAGTGGACATTATTGTAGAAAGAAAAAAAAAACCTATGTAACCTTGGATAAGGCATTGGCTTCTCATATACATCCCAAACCAAGAAAGACATGATGAATGAAATCAGTGATGAACTGGCTCTAATGAATTTAAAAGTTTTTCTCTGAACAAGACAATGTCAAGAAAATTAGAAGACAAGCTAGACATAGAGAAACATATGTTTCCAGGAAACGTATCTGGTAAAGGACTGACACCCAAAGTATATAAAAACACAGAAGAAGACACAATAAGAAAATGAGACACTTTATCAAAAATGATGAAACATACCTCAGAAGACATCTTATTAAAGAAATTATGAAGAAGGCAAAGAAGCATATAACAGGATTTCTCATCATTTATCATTAGGGAAATGTAAAATAAAAGTAATGAGACAGCACCACACATGCACTAGAATAGCAAAGTGTCTAAAACCCTGACACCAAACACTCTAGAATGTGCAACAGAAATGCTCAGCGATTACCGGCAGGAAAATAAAATTGTATTTCCACTTTAGGAAACGTTTTGGGAGTTTCACACAAAACATAAATCGTTCTTCCAATGTGATTCCATAATCAAACTTCTTAGTAATTATTCAGCTGTCTTAAAAACTTTCATATGCAGAAACACATATAGATGGTTGTTGAGCTTTCATTCATAATTTTCAAAATACAGAAACAACAACTATGTCTTTCAATAGCAGAGAGGATAAATAAACCATACTACAATGGGCTATGGAATATGATTCTCAACCTAAAAGAAACTCAGTGTCAAAGGAAGAAAAGACATAGAGGAACTTTCAAGGAATACTACCAAGTGGGGGGAGGGCATATGCACTGTTTGATTCAAACCAGGAAACAACATAAAAAGAAAAAAGACTTGAAAGATTTTTTTTAAATGCCATGCTTGGAGGTCATGAGACAGCAGTTTGTAGAGGGATCTGACCTTGAAGTTGTTGTGGAGGAAATTGAGAGATACAGGACCACCGAGGAGCCAGGCGTGGAAGTCGGTCTCTGGGGAGAAGAGATGCGTTGTGGCTGGCAAGCTGAAATAATTTCTGCATAGGGTACGAAGGCAATATGTCCCAAAAGTGAAAGAGTCAGAAGGTAACCGAGTAACACGGTGACAGGTTTGCCACATTTGTTCTTCGGCCATACACGTCCCCTGTCGGAGGTGCCTGGTCACTTTGAGATTTTCTGGACCTACAAGTAAACACGAATTTTTGAAAATTCCATGTCACTGTAGTGTCATAGGCAGTCATATTAGCATTATTAAAGTTGCCAGTAGTAAAGCTCAAGAGCAAGCACTGATGGTGTTTTTGTTTTTGTTTTGGTTTTTTTATCTGATTTTGGCCTTGTCACAGACCAAGGGACCAACGCTGCACTTTCAAATTAAAAGCATCATCAATTAATGTATTACCTACCAGGTGTTCAGTTCAGTTTTTTTAGTGGTTTTATAGCCAGCAGCCATGACCATATAGGACCAATTGTCACCCTAGAAAAGGAACTTATTACATTATTTGCAGAATTGATAAAGCTGTAGAAATTTCTAAATCTGACTGTTTGCAATGTGTAACTTGCCTTTTTAATAACAACACAACACCAATCCAGGTATCTTAGGACCACAGTAATACTACTATTCCAGTATTCAACAACAGGGCCCATTTTTACCTTATACTAAAGAGATCCACAGAGATAGTCACATCATCAGGTATGAAGGGGATGGGTCACAATCCCCACGGGCAGTGGAATTGCTGTGGTGCTTTGACCTGGTTGAGCTGCAGGTGTTCACCCTAAGGCAGGGCTCCAGGTCGGGACGAGCATGCTGGACCATTCTGTTGGGAATGTCAAGGAAAACATATTGCTTTTCAAGTAACGTTTATTTCTTTGGATTAAGTATAAGAAAGAAAAAGAAGGCTTTAATAGGAATAAAATCAGGGAATCACTAATACACAGGTGTTTTTGAGGCTTGAAGGGTAAGTAGAGTTGAAATAATTAGAGTGCAAAGATTCTTAAGGTAGTGAAACTAGTGAGTGGTACAATAATGACACATATACGCAGTGATAGATTGTTCTAGAAATAATGCATTACGCCAAGGAAGTAATCACACACACACAAGAAAAAAGTGAAATAAGATCATGGCTGACCATAACTACAAAAATTCACTGATGTTTTTATGTAAACACAGGAAAAACAACTTTGGCTTTTTTTTTGGCAAACATACAAAATCAGTTACCAAAATCATAGTTACCAAAATTAAGAAATAGAATTGCATCAAGCTAACAACTTCTACATGGCAAAAAAAATAATGAGGCAACCAATAAAGTGGGAGAAAGTATCTGAAACTATAAAACTATTTAGAGGTCAATATGCAAAATATCTAAGGAATTCACACAAATCAATAATAGTCAAAGCACAGAGGCACAAGAATTCATTAATTTTATTTTTGAAAAAGATAGATGAACTACTCAGGAGGCTAATGCAGAGGACAGGATACTCATGACGGCCTGAGCAACGCTGGGAGGTGCTGCCCCAAAATAAAATAGAAAAAGACTGGGAAAAATGTACATCAGTGATAGAGCAGCTGGAAGTTCATTTCCCAAAATTACACACACACACACACACACACACACACACACCACACACACACACACACACACACGGGAAAAAGATCCAAGCAAAAGAGGAGGGAAGGAAAGAAGGAAAAAGGAAGAGAGAGAAACAGGAGGAAAGACCAGAAGGTGTAAGAAAAGACAGCATCAGAACTCTCAGCAAAGTATAAATAAAATCCAGTATGAGAGACCACCTCACATAAGTTAGGATAGCTGTTATCACCAGGACCAGCAATAACAGGTGCTGCCTAAAACACGAATGTAATGAAACCCTATACCCTACTAGTGGGAATGTAAAAGGGCGGCCAGTGCAGGAAACAGCACAGAGTTTTTACAATAAATTGAGAGTAGATGGGCATTATAAATCAGCAATCTCACTTTGGGGCATATATTTTAAGGAAATAATATCAGTACCTTGAAGAAGCCTTTGCATGCCTATGTTACTGTAGTATTACTTACCATAGCAAGTACATGGAACTATCCTAAATCTCCATCAAGAGACGAGGAGGTAGAGGACATACGGTTTGTATCTGGAGAGCAGTATCACTCATCTGCAGAAGGAGACAACACTTGCCACTTGTGACAATTGGATAAACTTGTAGGATGTTATTTTAAGCAGCATAATACAAGCAAATTGTGAATGATTTCACTTATATGTGGAATCTAAAAATGGACTCACATAACAGCAGCTAGATTGGGGTTACCAGAGGTCAGGGAAGGAATAATGGAAACATATTAACCAAAGGGTATATTTTTTCCTTTACAAGATGAGCAAATTATAGAGTTTTGCATGCAGCATGGATGGTAATGGATGTGTCCATCAATTTGTAGTATAAATTATGTTATACATATGTATAATAAATCATCACATTTTACACATTGAACACATATAATCTTTGTCAATAGAGTATTTAAGAAAAAATGTAAAAAACTTTAGTAAAATGTGATAGAGTGTAAATTATTGCCTGTAGTGAAAGAACATTATTAATTTCCTATTAGAATTGGATAGTTAAATAATAGGAACTTAAAAACAGCATACGATTTGAGCTGCTATCACTATCCCCACAAAAGAAAAGTTCCATGTCAGATATAACTTCAGTTTTGCTTTTTTGATAAAAAGAATCACAGTTGTATAAGGAAAAATGGTTGTGGAATTAATAATTTCATGAAATATTCTGTGGTTTAAAACCTTACAGTGACACTGCATAAGACTTGTGAAACGTACCTATTGTGACTCTTACAAACTTGATAATATTCAGTATTTTATTATAAATAATACCTTCGGGTGCTCTGATAATTTCTACACTTGTTTAAAAGTATAAACAAATGTATTTGATTCAGTCACTAGAGAGACAGATTTAATGCAAGATGTGCAAATATAAACACATTTACAAAATTGGCTTGCAGTGGCTGCCCATGGAGTAGGGCACAGAAGAATGTGAGAGGTCTGTCTGCACACGAGGCATTTGTAGGATCCAGTTGAAGGCCTGGTACCCACTTTAGGGTCCCTTGTGAGTCTCTATCAAGGTTCTGCCCTGGAGGCTGAGGGACGTGCACTGGAAGGATAAATAGTCTGCGGTAGGAACCAGATGATGCCCAAGGCAAAGGTGAAGACTGGAACTTCTCTGAAGAGAGAGAAGAAAGCGTTCCTTCTTTCTTCCCTTTTATATCAGTCCGTCAGCAAGAAACTCCAGGGTGGGTTTTCCACACCAGAACTATTCCGCTCTGTTTCTTACTCAACTTGACATGATTAGTTAGCTGTCACAGTATAGACAAACAAAATGCGGAGTCTTCTATAATTCACAAAATTCACCATTCTGCTATCACCAACAACAATTAGAATGAGGATGTTAATTTAAAGAAGAAGAATTCTGGCACCTACAATAGCAGGTAGACCAAAGATCTATTTATTTCCATCTTTCCTTGGTCATTTGTTTAATTTATATCTGTGACATTTCATTCACTGCTCTGCATTTGAAATTATTACAGAAACTTACTTCATCTTTATGGAATAATAAGGCTTATTTTCATTACACCTAAACTGCTGTGGAAAGTATAGTGAGACAGACTAAATATAAAAGAAAATGATGATTCAAAGTGAATTTCCTGCCTAGAATAAAAGCCAGGTAAGGATTTAACTGGTTGCACTATTCTTAAGTACTCTGTACCAGACTGCTTGTAACTGTTCTACTTGTAATTAAAACAAGTTGGGCAACTAAAGTACTACGCATGATGAATTCAGGTAGCAAAACATGGATTTTAAATCAAAAGAGGTAAACTCAAGTGTTGGAGCCCTTTGTTGAACTTTAGTGTTTTTTAGTCATATAATAAAGGTTCACATTTTGAGAGCTCTTAGTTCATTTATATATGAAACATATTTACAGATTTATTGGCATAGTTAAATTACATTCAGTATCTTAAATACATTTGTAAATTTTCAGTACTCCTTGCTAATTTAGGATCGGTGACATGTAGGTTGCCAAATAATTGTCAAATGTGTTAAGTGATTTACTCTAGCAACAATAAGTATACATTTTCTCTGACTAAAATGTTGTTCTCTTGTCTCGAATTCTTTTTCTCTTCTTTAAAAAAAAGTGATTTTATTTTTGATTAGCATACATTGTATATATATATATATATATATTTATTTATTATATATGTGTGTTTGCCTGTGTGTAAATATCAAACTGAATCTCATTATATATATATATATATATATATATGTACTTCACTTACAATGTATCAACTTTTAGTAATGACTATTCTATATTCAGGTTTATGTTTTAAGTTTTCATATAAGAAATAGAACATGAGGCACTTGTCTTTCTGTCTGTGGCTATTTTCACTTCACATAACAACTTCTGTTTATATCCATTTTGCTGCAAGTGATAGTCTTTATTTTTGCAGCATATATACATATAATGTATGTATGTATGTCTATATATATAAGTCCATATTCATCAAAGTGCACATAGGTTGTTTCTTTATCTTTGCAATGGTGAATTAAGCCACAAAAAATACTGAGTGAACTTGTATCTCTTTGATATTTTTATTTCATTTCTTTGCATTTATACTCAGAAGTAAGATCATGAAACATACAGTGATTTGGGATTCATTTATTTAGAGAAAACTTCACACTCTTCCCTGTAATGGATGAAATCTATGTAGCAACTTAAATGCCCACTAGCAGTCTGTGAGAGTTCATTGTGCTCTAGGTCATGGCCACCTCTGCTGTTTCTTAGCCTCTTTTGACACTCTTCACTTAACAAAGTCAAATGAAATCTCATGATAAATTGGTTTATATTTTCTTAATGGCTAATGATGTTGAACATTTTTATATATTTACTGACCAACTATATTTCTTCTTTGGAGAAATGTCTATCAAGATAATTTGCCCATACTTTAAATGATTACAGTTTTACAAGTATGTATCTTCTGGTTATTCTTTCTTTCTCAGAAGAATAGTTGGAAAATATTTTCTGCCATTGTGTAGGTTATCTTATCAGTTTGTTGATTGTTTTGTTCTGCAGATGCTTCAAGCCTTATCTTATCGTTTGTAAATCTCTCAACAACTCAATTTTTTCTGTATTGAGGACTGAGCATTTTAACTTCTAACTTAAATATCCTTCATTTTCAATTTGATATTTAACTCTGAAGCCTAAAATTAAAATTACATAGTTTGGTTTATATTGTAGTGTTAGGGTTGTAAGAAATACTGGTTGATCATGGACTCAAATTTCTATTGTTTCTGTAGTATTAACCACTTTGTGATTTGAAGAAGGCAATACAATTCAGTGCCTGCTGATTTGATGAATGTTAGCTTCTATAACAAAGAGATTTTATCCTAACTACAATAGACATCAAAGCCACCACAGGTAATGTCTACATATCTGGAGAAGACCATGTAAACTCTTGATTGAAAGCTATCTGCATTAGATTTCTTCACTCCACTAAACAATTTGTTTTCACAGACTTAGAAAACTCTGTCAAGTTTGAACTTGTCTTTTCTGCCCTGAGGGCATTAGTTAGCACCAAAATCTAGTATTTCACAAAAGATGTTGCATTAACAGAATAGGAATCTGGGTGAATATTCTCTGAAATCAGCAATCAACATGTGTTTTTCAGAAGTGCTGGAAGAACCAGTTCACCATATCACTTTCAGGATCCTCAGCTACTGGTGGCCTAGTGGCGAATTGTGAAGGCCTACTGCAGACACAGCTGATGCTGCAGCTTGAAGTAATCCGCTCCCAGTATAGATGCAGCTCTATCCATCGACATCCAGGAGACTCAGTAAACCAGAAATTCTTGGTGCCACGTTATTCAAGAAGAATAGACATGTTTAGAAACAGAAGTCATTGGCATTATCCATGAAATGAGAATTAGTAAGAGATATGTGTCCACTAAATATGTAATCTACCTTTCACATGAATCAATATGTTTTCCAAGTCAGATTTTCCTCCTTGGTAAATTTAATTTCTAAATGACACTGAAGAACAATCATATAAATATTATCTAATGAAAGACTTGTAACTTTTACACTGTTCATTGTGTAAGCCCAAGAATATAATTTTTTTCCTAGTAAAGTAAGAAAATCTAAAATGCTTTAGACTATAACTATCTTGCATTACAATGTGTAGTGAGAGTGTGACATAGTTGTGTGATACAACATACATGATAAAAAGAATGGGTTAAAGCACAAATCTTATTTAAAAACTAATTTACAATAAAACTTCTTCTTACTTCTTTTAGCAAATTCTCAGCACTACACATAAATTAGGTGACTCAACAAAAGTATGAATTTAATCACTAGAGCAAATACACATATATATGTATATGCCTATATATATGAGATATATATAAAAGATATGAATATCATTTATATATATTAAAGATATGAATATATATATATATAAATATATGAATATCTTTGTTCTGTGGCCAAGAAGAAAACATGTGATCAGTTTTTCATAGTTTTACATAATATTAAATTTAACTGTCTAGTTGTTGACTAGTTCATCAAAAAACAATCTCATTAAGAATTAGGGAATGAATTCCCTAAGGCCTTGTGGAGAGAAAGCAATTTAAGTATCACACTAACAATTTCCTTAAGTAGGTTTTACTTACTTCTCTAACCTCATAAGATACATTTCACTTGACTCTCCAAGTCTTTAGGTGGTCGGAAGAATACAGCTTTCCTTTTGATTCAGTGATCATTTTCTCTGCCTTTCATGAACTAGAGAAAAAGGGCCTACTTACCTGTTCTTTTCTTTGCCTCAACAGATTACTACTGTTCAGGATTTTTTCATTCTCCAAAGATTATTCCATTTATATTGCAGTGACTTGTTCAAAATAAATCATTCATAAGAACCACTTTATTTCTTTTCAGGTAATAAAGTCAGAATTTCGCCAGAGAAGGCAAAATCACTTTTTCCCTGATTCCTTAAATTCAAATAATAGGCTCTGTGGGTGCCTCTATCACAGAATGGTTCGCTTAAAAAGGAAATTTTCTGTGGTGTCTTGCTAAGCACTGGAATAAAGTCTTCTTGCAGAATTGCCATGGTAACATGCATGCATGCATCATCTGTCTTGCTCACATTGAAAATTCTTCCCTGATACCTTCCATATGTGTATTTGTTTTTTTTTTTTTACACTTTATGTTACTATAACCTGTACTACATTTGTTAAAAGTAATCAAGCTGCCATTACAACCATGCTGATTACATACACTGATTAAAAAACATGTATGCATAACTAAGAACCTAGGAAGCTCATAGAATTGGGTGTGAAAAATCTGACAACTGGTAGCACTGTGTACTTTAACACCAGGTAAAATTTTAAAATTATGTGCAGTTCATCTGTTTAGCTCAGTCTTTTTATGCTAAATGTATCCATATAAAAGTTAACGGAAATAAGGAGGGCTGGTGGGAAACAATAGTTACAAATGAATCAGGGCAATGTTTTTGCTATTGCGATAGCTTCTGTTTCAACACAGCTTACCACATAAATATACAGCGTAATGAATGTATAGTATATACTGTTGAATGAATGCTTAGTTTATGTGATCCAGTATATGAAACATTAACACATTTGTCCTTGATTTGTTATTAAAAATATTCTGTGTAACCAGAAATGTTATTATTTACAAAGAAAAAAAAGAGGTTTAAATTTTAAGCTCCTATTCAGTGTTTCACTGTGTATCTAAAATTCAAAAGAAGCCTGATTCCAAAAAGTGAAATTTCAAATTTGTGCTACACTCCCATTGCAGTAAGACTCTGAATGCTGTCTGTTCCAATCATTTCTTGCATTTCTTTAATGCAGGAATTGAGTTTGTCACCAGAAAAGAATGATCTCTCAGAAATGATGTTACAAAATGATGCCAAAAGAAAAATGCCATGTCCAATTTAAGCATCTGTGCTCTGGGCATTTCATTAGATCACATTTGTACCTAACTAATAGTGTTCCTTATTTGCCTTATTGAGACACGGTCATGCTATGGAGTTCACACTGGCCTTAAACTCGCTGTGTAGCACAGCTGCCTTACAGATCGTAGTGATCCTCCTGCCTCTGCTTTTTGAGTGCTGGAATTACAGGTGTGTGCCGCCATGCCTGACCTATGATCGAACACATTTTGATAAAAAATTATAAATCATAGCTGAAGTCATTATTAGAAACTATCATTTAACGCGCACGTCTCCTTGAAAAGATATACTATACGTGTCATAAAGTCATCTTGACAATGAAATGATCCCATGACGAGACCCGTCCTGTTTCATTTTCTCAGAATGATTCCTACAAGTGATACTGCAGTGTTCAGTTCAATCTCTTTTTCAGGGCAAACCCATGCCCTAGCTGCTAGGAAATCGGAGAATTGATGAACTGCGTCTTCAACTGTCAGTCAGAATTGCTGTCGTCCAATGAGTCTCCTTAGCCTAGAATTGAAGTCTGCCTGTGTCCAGTGTTGCAGGCTTTCAAAGATTAACTGTCTTTCATCCCTTGAGAAAGTTTAGCAAGTCCATGCCAGCCCCAGATCACCTGCATGGGCACCCGAGGCATCTTCTACAGCCGCATTCTTAGTTTCCCACTTTCCAGTCTATCGCTCTGACTTCTCCAATGTTTATCTTTCCGGGAAGTTTCTCAAATTTTGCATGGCATTCTTTACTTCAGAATAGAAGTCTATAAATAACTATGACTCTTCAGCATGAGAACATCTTAGTTTCCTCCTGAAAATGTAAAGAATCAACACTTCTTCCTTACTGGTTTGAATTTGCTTCATTTTCAGGGAAAAATATTCATCTTTGACTTTTACTATGTCACTAGCCTTGACACCTACAATGTGTATGGTTCCAAGGATGAGTTTAAGATTCCTTCCTCAAATTCACTTCACTTTTTTTGTCCCTTGGACCTTGTATCCTGGAATTTGTTACCAATTTTCAACTTCTGATCCTTTTCCTGGTCATTTAAATTTGGAAATCAAATTTGTGAGAAAAAAAAAGGAAAAATTCTAATTTCCCATTGAAATTTACATGAAAATGAACAAGCAAATATATCTAGCACTTTAGATAAAAGCATAAATGATAAGAAAATAACAATGAAAAAGTCTCCATAATTGAATATATAATGTTAATATTTCATCTAAAATTCTGTCATGTTCTATTTTCATGAAACCTTGAGTCCTAATTTATCTTTTATCCCTGGCATGTTTAGTATTAAGCTTCCATTATTTAAAGTTTTTCAGATGAAAAGCATTCAGTTATCCTAGAATTGCTTGTTCCTTGCTATAAACAACCAATTAACAATGACAGAAAATAGAACTAAACTTTCACCCAGAAGTCTCTAGTAAAACAATTTAATAGTCCTTACTTCAGTAACTCATACATTTACATTACTCTATGGAATTAGATTCTTATATTCCAGTTTTCACAATTAATTAGGCTTATCACTTTTATTTCCTGTACTCTTGGAAATAATTTTCAAACATCGTGGTTCTAAATCCAGTGTATATTATTCACGCTCAAAAATTAACACAATTAATATAGCAGTTTATAGCTAAAAGCATTGTTTTGTATGTTATAATCTGAGCCAAATCGTGCCATGCCTGATTTCTTGTTGTTTGCTAATGGAATGGAAACCACAGAGAAGAAACACATAATGATGTATTTAGGGGTAATTTTGTACAAAGAATCCAGTGTGCTTTACCTATATGAAGTAGAGTTGTACGAAAATAACTATTGGTTTCTCTTCCGGTGTGTTTTTGCTTTATTATATAAACATGACCAAAATTTTATCTTACACAAACCTTTCCATCACCCTCTAACATGGGTCATTCTACCTGTTGATTGCTGTGTGCAGGCCAGGACAGTTTCAGCTTGCAATCAGCACCCTCATTGGGATGACCTGCAGCAAAATGTGGCCAGTTCATTTTCCCATTCACAGATCATTCTATGACCGCCTAAAAAAACCCTGCGTATTTCTAGAAAATGAAATTTCACTTCACGTATATCAACTGACATCACTCTGCTGATACTGAGCATCCCCCAAGCATCAGTCTGGAACTCAAGCACAAAACAGTCTTGGTTTTTCCCTCTTCTGTTCTTTGAATTCTGATTTTCCACAGTGGCTGGGCAGACTGCCGACTTCCATGGGATTTTCAAACTTTACTTTTCTCAATGCGTTTTGTTTCTGAGCCAGTCTGGGTCAAAACATTTCAGAGCTAATGACTAAGGATGTATCAGTACCCTTGAGGAACCTTATCCCTAAGAATTCTGTGTGTGAAACTGATGGATCTGATTGTAAAAATGTCAGATAATGAAACTGATAATTCATTGATATTTTGCCTTATTTAATAAAATTTCCTTTGGTTTTTTATCTTTTAACTCAACCTACGATATGCACCATTTAAACATTTTATTAACAGATGTTTAGAAATGGAGAGTGAGTCTTACAGGCGTGTATTTGCCTATCTGTCTTCCAATATAGATCAGCTCTCCTCTGTTTCCCCTCAGCCCCCAGCTGTCTGCCTCCAAACCCCAAGCACCCCAAGCTCTGCTTCATTTCGTTCCTAGTTTTAGCTGCCTTCTGCCTTCCTAAAGGTATGATCCTTAATCTGGCAGAGGTGCAAATTCGTCTTTAGAAACTGACACCAAACACTTTGCATCTGAGTTGTCTTTGTGCTGATCTTTAGGAACCGCAATTTTAAAGGCAAGTTCACTTCTCAGTCATTTCCTATCATATATTCCTGTTCTATTCTCTGCTGAAAAATTTCAGATTTTCTGTTGCCTAGTACAAGTAGGGCAGGTGGGAATAGAGGAGTGCTTAGTACTGTAAGAGACATATAAGAGAAGGTGGAGTGCTAAAAATAAATACAAGGGATATGGTTTCTCTTAAATGACAAATCCAACAATTAAAAAACAAAATAACAGATCAATAATAAGAAGTAGGAAGATAGATCTTATTCAAGCAGGAAAGAGATCAACAGATGGAGGGAGTGGATGAAAGGGAGGGAAAATGGCTAAGAAAAAGAAATTAAGAGATGTTATATACATATAAGAACTCTACATAAGGAATGTAAATTTTACGTACTACGAAAACATACTAATAAAAAAATAAAGGATAAAAAGAAGAACAATGCTCGGTATGGACTGACAAATGACAAAAAGGGAAAAACAACACTCTCTTTTCTTTCTGGTAATGCTGTAAAATCTTTGCAATAATTATTAGCAAGTTAAAACTTTTATACATTTATTATCTCTTTGATGTGCTGTTCTGTTCATACTATTTGCAAATTAGTTACTCATTTATTTATATTTTAATTAACCAGATATTACATGTTAATATTGTATTTTAAAATATTTTATACCAAATACAGGGTAATGAATTCAAGATACAATAATTAATCATTCGTATACATGGACACAGATCATCAATGTTGCTGAAAAATAAATACCTTGAAAATGCCTGTCTTATAACTGAGGATATATAGTTACACCCATTTCACCCCATCCTACAAGTTTTTGCTCCTGGTAAACAACATTCTGATTTCTGATTCTAATTTTTTCAAACTTATTTGTAGCTTCAGTGCATAAAAATCACACAGAATTTTTCTTTTGTGTCTGACTTGTCTTAGTTTGCTGAATGTCATCTGGGATCATCTGTTGTGTCAAAAGTGGTAGGATTTTATTTCTTTCGTGACTGAATACTGTTTTTATGTGGTGTGTGTGTGCATGGGATAGTTTCCTTTTCATTCATCGGTTCATGAACACAGAGGTTGATTCCATGTTTTGGCTGTTGTGAGCACGGGTAAAATGGACACAGTGTGGAGCTCTCTCTTCACAATAATGACGTCATTCCACTTGACTATCCACCCAATCATGTATAGATGGAAGAACATCTACATACTTTTCCCATTGTACATACTGCCCAACAGTGTACAGGATTTCTTTTAGTTCTTCATTTTCCAACATTTGTTGTCAATTGCCTTTTTCACAGTAACCAACCTAAAAGCATGAGAATATATTGTTTTGTTATTTATCTTTCTCAGATGCTTAGTGATGCTAAGTGACTTCACTGATTGCTGCTTATTTCTATATCTTACATGGAAAGCTGTCCATTCATGTCTGTTTCCTGTTTTTATTCAGGTTATATGTTGTTTTTGCTTTTAGATTGTTCTTGGTGAGTGAGTCCCTTTTGTATTTTTATATCAGTCTTTTATTAGGTATATGAAGTGCAAATAGTCTCAGCTCTCTGGTACTCTTCATTTTGATGATCAGACCCTTTGTTGTATATAACTTAGTTTTACGCAGTCTTTGTTTATATTTCTTTTTTGCTGTATTGTTTATGTGATATCCAAAAAATTCATTAAAAATGTCTAAATCTTTAATGAATTTTAAATTACAAATTTGGCTACATTAAGAGACTGTAGGAGTTCAGCTTCATTGTCAGTCTGATTGGTTTGTAGGCTTTGGCATTAATAAAGCATATGCTTGCGTGTGTTAGTGGGTTGTAGAGGCCTAACTTTCTGTTCTGTATGTCTCCCAGGCCCTGCCTCTCATAATGTTACCCTGCTTCGCTTCCTCTTACCCAGGAAGAGAGCAGCTTGCTTCTGCCTTGACTTTCATCCACGATGTCTTGGCTTTGGAACTGGTAGGCCATGAAGTACACTGTCTGGAAACATTAACCGAGACAGACTTTTCTACTTTAACTCAGGGTGTTGGCTGTTATTTAGCAGCATTGGGAAAGCCGATCAATAAGAAGAAAAAGATCCACTTTTGCTTATTTGATTGAGGATATTTAATTTTATCAGCATCATTTATTGAAGAGAATTTCTTTTCTCCATCACAATTTTATATATATACACACACTCAGCGAATAAATTAATATGAATTAAAATTTAAATTCCTAAAAAGAAAAAAGTACAAACAGAATAAAACAAGGTAAAACCTCAGATCAAAACTAACTTACTCTGAGAGTGTTCCACAGTTAAAGAATTTAAACTTATAAACAAGTTATTTGTTACAATATTAGTGGGTATGTGAAGCCAGAAGTCACAGAATTACAACTGAGACAATGGTTCTGCTCTTCTCACTCTCTCTCTTTCTCTCTCTCTCTGATTTTGTGGATGATCACAGCCCAGCATCAAGAGGTTATGAAGAGGGTCTCAACTGCAGAGGAGAGGGAGAAACAAGCAGAGGAATCCCTCACTTCAACTAAGATTAGAGAAATTAGTAAAATGTGGGAAACTGCAAATATTGTAGGAAACCATCACTTCAGTAATGTTGTAACAGTACAAGTGATGAATCTGTTTTATGCAAATGCAATGCCACATTTTCACACACAAAAAAAGAAGTAGAAATAATTTTCATTGGATAAGTTTCTTGTTAACGTTATGTGTGAAGAAAGCTGCCTTTGGGAAATAGCAGCAATTTGATTAGTGTCAGTGAAAGTCATCTGGCACAATAAATCTCCTTTCTCTGGTCTCCTTCCAATCAGCCATGAAGGTTTTCAAAGGTATAAGTGTAAGTTAATTGCGTTTAGTTATCATTATATTTTGTATTTTCTTTATTATTTTGTATTATATAAAAAGTATTGTAATGGTTTTATTTAAATATTTTTGGGTTGTAGAATGAATCATCTGAGTCTCCATTATTTGTGATGGAGAAATTTTCTACCATATACAAGTGTTTGAGATCACAAACATATTTCTGGAACAAATTATTCTCATATACAAAGGTTTTACTATACTTACATTTGTTGAATTGCTAGTTAATTAGTTAGTCATTAAAACTGTGGCTCTTTGGCTTGGTCAGACAGTGAAAAATAGAAGCTTAGAAATAAAAATATCCAGGCTCAATTCTCAGTGCTTTTAGGTACCATTTAATGACAATGAACAGGTTTAACTTTTCTAAATATTGATTTATTGCTTGTAAATTAATACAATTAACATTAACATATTTGAAACCAATTGCACTCTTCTTTGACTCTGATTAATAACAGTAAATTGACTTTTGAAAATTGCAAAGACAGTAGGTGTTAAGTGTTCTCCCCTATCAAAATTGATAAAATTTGTGATAATGAATTTGCTAAAGTGAACATTTGACACCTTCAACAATGTAAATATCTCTTTCAAACAACATGCTATACCTGATAAATACATACAATGTCTTTCTTTTCAATCAAAGTTTGAAAAATTGATGTGAAGATTGAATGTGGTAATGAGTATGAAGGATTTTCTACACAATTAGGAACTAGGAAATGTTAGACGTCATTATTACTATCTGGAAAACCATGATTTTAGTAGAGTGCATGATATTGTGACTACAGCATTCTTAGGAAGAACAGGTACTGTTTACTATTTTCAAATGAGGATCAAAAGCAGGGTTAAATGACATTAATATTAGAATAGACTTGTCAGATATGAACATAAAAGTATACATATCATGGGATTAAAGATAACATGCTGGAATATGATTCTTGGAAATATATGTCAATAACATCTAGATATATTTGGATAACAATATATCTTCATTCACTGTGAAATTAAAGCATCTAAAAGAACTATTCTCAAACACTGGGAAGAAGATGAAAGTAATTAACAGATTTTTTCACATCTAAATTTTGTAACTATCCTACTCAGACCACAGCTTCAGCATTTTAATATTTGTATGATAAAACTTGAGAGTGTTGTACCTTATAGATAATAAAACTTTTTTACTAAAGCTAGTATTCATAAGTATGTGAGTGTTAGATATTTAGGAACAACAAGTTAATAAGGTTTCTTAAAATTAGCTTCAGTTCAGCAATAAGTAAAATTACTCTAGTTACTTTTATTAATATATTTTCAATATTTAAATTACTATTTACCTCAAAATATCTTTTAAGTTGTTGATTAGGACTTATTCAAATTGAAGCACTCAAATAAACCATGAAGTGCAAATAAACCCATGGTTTTAGCTATTTTAAAATACATTTGTTTATTGTGCTATTTATTTTTACTCCTATTTTGAAGTCTAAATAAAATTACAATAAAAAATAGAATTAAGTGAATGTGAGAATGTTGACATACTCAAGGAAAATAACATGGAGCATAAAAAACTTGTTCCCAGTACTAAATGTCTTAGAAAATGGGTCTGCTTTGACTTCATATTTAAAGGAATGTATTTCTCCATGCTTCTTTGGAGCTCATGAAAAACTGGGAAACAGTCTGAGAGAATTATGTGGTGCAGAGCCAAGGGGATAAGGAGGCTCTGTGTGATAGAGCTCAATTACTGGGAAGCAGCAAGGAGCTTTGCAGAGAGAACTTAGGTGAAAAATAGAGATTCTTGACAGCTAAGCAGGACACTAAGTGAAAAGAGCATTAGCATGAGCAGAAATGTCACCACCCCAAGAAGCGCTGTGCCTCTCGCCCAGGCAGTACGATACTTAAGTTTATTTTGAAATTGCAGAAATGAAAGTGAATGACAGAAATTCCATTTCTTGTCTTAAAATAATGTGTATAATACAATTTCAAAAAATAGTCTTGTATGTACTATTAATACAAATATCCCTTTACTGAAAATATGCATAAGTATGTAAAAAGGGTTCAAATGAAATGCATAATATATAGATATGATTAGAAATTTCTTTAAAATTGGAAAGCAATAAGAAAATATTGCATTCATTTGCCTAGGGAAACATTTATAAATGTTTTCCCTTTGGACTTTGCTCAAAACTCTAATTGATCAATTCTATCTTTATATTCTGACATTTAGTCATTATCAAAACAGTAATGATTTGTGAACCTCTTCAGAATTTATATTGCTTTAAAAGATGGTTATTAAAAGTTGTTTTGGAGTAATTCTTATATAACTTCTAGTTCTATATCTTGAAATGTACAGGCAAATATACTTTTTTTACATTGACAGTCTTGCTATGGAAAAGTTATGAGGCATAGTATTTCCAACAAAAGAATGAATTAAATCAGGAATTCCCTTATTAAAGTTTTTCAAAGCTTCATTAACCCAGCAGTATGATTTGTTAATCATATTAATTAAGGGTTACCTCTGTCTATGAACCTAAAATACTTCTAGTCACAACATAGATGTTTCATTGTGATGCTCTGGAAGAAAAAAAGTGTGTGATACATATTTTTTCCTCAAAGACTAACAATTCTGAAGGAATAATTTTATTCTATGGCTCCTGTTACTTTTCATTCTGCTATCACTTATTGCTCTAATCGTCATAATTTCATTTTCACTTCTTTTATTTCCTCTTACATTTTTTGCAATGAAAAGGTATTGCTTGTCTCTATTTTCTACCTACATAGAAATACAAACTAGTAGAATTCAAATGAGAGGAGAAAAGATATTTATCACTGGATAAAAAATAAACTTGTTAATGAATTTTAGCTTTTTGTATGACAAAATTAAATTTTGTTTACTAAAACTTCCCCGTGGAGAGAGAGACTGGTGGGTGCTGGGGCCCAGGTAAACTGCACTGCAGGAAGAGCAGAGAGCACCCTGCCATCGTGGATGGTGGGATCCACGTGAGCTGTGCCGGAAGGCCCAGAGCCTGGTGCGGACGTCAGCCACACAGCAGGGCCCCAGCCAGGGTGCACAGGCTGGACAGGCAGGCTGCCAGCATGCAATTGTTAGAAGCAGCAGTAACACTATGAGTCAACAGGCAGTAAGTTAGATCAACCAGCGTTGTGGTTTTTGGAACAAAGACACGCAAGCAGATGGTGCTGCCTCTTTTCATTTTATATTTTTCTCTTTTTCTTTTTTCTTATTTTTTTTTTCTCTTTTCTAATTGGCTGGGGAGACCTCTAGCAACAGTAAACTATTCTCATCCCTCAAATATAGAGACCAAATTCAGATAACCCCTTGCTTACTCTTTCACTCCCTCTCTTCTGCCCTCTTCTCTAATTTACCGAAGCTGTTTGATTGGTTTTGTTGTGCTCCAGCCTTGCTTCCACTTTCCTTCAGTTATTTTTTGTCTTATCCACTCTTTTAAATTTTCCCACCATGGGGTAAAACCACTGTATCAAGGGGAAACTCTTTGCATTCCAGCTCCCAATTTTTGATCAGTTCTGTAATATACTAGCAGATTTTGCTCTATGGTTTTGCTAGAGATTTTGCTCTATGGTTAAAGGTTAAAAGTTAATAGTTAACACAGGTTTTTCAATTTCAGTTTGTCTTGATGCTACTGTTATTGTTAATAATACTACTTTAGCTAGGATATCATATCTGTTTTAATCAATTGTTCTCCTAATAATACAGAGAAGATCTGGAGCAATAACCTTACCACACCCCAGCACCAAAGACCCTGGAATGAGCCAAAAAGATGCCAATATGTCACTCTTAATTAGTTGTAAAAGTAGGATCTGAGAGATCTGAGAACAGACATGCCTAAAAAGATAAGACATGCCTAAAGAAAAAACTGCCTAGAGAGGCCTTGATATTAGTGCTAAAACTACCTACTTCAAAAACCCAACAAGGAAACAAAATAAAACTTTTGAAATAGACAATGACAAGACACAGAAGTAAAATGCAACTTCGGATCATGAGTCCACCCAGAAAAAGTCCAGATAGAGGAAAATGGAAGGCACAACTGACATTTCTGAAATAATAGTACCTGAAGTTAAGAACAAACTCATGACACTATAGAGGAAATTAAATTAGAAATAATCTCTAAGATAAAAAAGAGAAATGTCAATCCTTATAAAGGAATTCCTCAATAAATCTAGATCAGAGATAGATAAAAAATAGATGATGACAGAAAGACGATAAAAACTGTGAATGAAAAATATAGGAAAAAATAGAATGCATGAAACAGATTCATGCACATATGAAAAAGATTTTAAAATTCCTTTGAATCCTGGCAAAATGACTTAAGTGAAACTAAAGACAAAATTTTGAACTTTGAATACGGGATCTCAGCTAACAATCATGACAGGAAAGCTTTCTTGAAAATACCAAAAGATCCAGAAATAACAATTCAGCACATGCAAGGCATGGCAAAGAAAAATAAGAATAATTGACGTCAATGAAAAAGCAGAAGTCAACACAAATGACATAAAAACATATTTGCAGAACTAATAGTAGAAAATTTACCAAGTGTGGGAAAAGAATCTCACATTGACAGATAATTGAGGCATATGGAACTCCAACTAGGCATTACCAAAATAAATCTATACCCAGACATATCCGGATCAAGATTCCAGAAATTCAGCACAAGAACATAATATTAGGAGCTGTTAGAGGGGGAGGGGGCTAATAACAGAGCACCAAGAAAGGAAAGCCCATCAGAATCACAACAGGCTTCTCAATACAAACCCTCATGTCAAGAACAGCTTGGATTGAAGTATTTGAAGTTCTGAAATAAAACAATTTGCAACCCAGACTGATGTATCTTGCAAAACTATCTTTTAAAATGAATAGAGAAAAAAGATACTTCCAACACATAAACAACTGAAAAGAATTCATGACCAGCAAACCAACACTACAAAGGGTACAGAAATATACTCTACACAGAGATAAAAATGACCATAATTTCAAGATCAATAACAGAAAGAAACCATTGAGCAAGGCAAACAATTAAATGGGCGGGGCGGGGGGCACAGCAGGAAAATAACATGACAAGATAAGCCAATATGTATCAATTATAACCATCATGTAAGTGGCCTCAATGCACCAATCAAATTAAACAGATTGGCAGAATGGATCAAAAAACAAAATCCAAAAATATTCCATATGCAAGTAACACATTTAACTTAAAAAGAAATTTGCAGACTGAAAGGCAAAGGACGGAATGCAATAGCCCATGCAACAGAAACCCAGAAAAAAAAAACACAGGAAGCTATTTTACTTACAGAATATGTGAACTTCAAACCGAGAATGATAAAGAGATGAAGAAGGTCAGTATACACCTGTTACAGGAGACAAGGAAAACAGTAACACAGCTGTAATAGTGGACCTTAATACCCCATTGTCACAAAGAGATCAAGCAGACAAAATGTCAGCAAAAAAGTAACACAACTGAACCAAACCTGTGATCAAATGGACTTAGTAGATGTTTATAGAGTGTTCCACCAGCTACATAAGAATATGCATTCTTCTCAGCTGCACATGAGACATTCTCTAAAATAGAAAATATACTAGCCCACAGAGCATGCTTAAGTAAATACAAAGGAATTGATGTTATCCCATGAATATTATCTGACCACAGTGTAATGAAACTGGAAATTAATGACAAAAGAAACCATAAAACCCCAAAACACATGGAAATTAAATAACACCCTCCTGAACAACCAAATGGTCACAGATGAAATTAAAGAAGAAATTAAATATGTCAAATTAAATAAAACTGTAGATACAACATACTGGCACGTGAGATATATGAGTAAAGCAGTCCTAGGACAGAGATTTAGAGACCTGAATTCTCGCATGAGGAAAACACAATGAACATAAATAAGCAATCTGATGTTGCACGTCAAGCTTCTAGAAAAATAAGAGCAAGTCAAGCCCAAAACCCATACAAGGGAAGAAATTATAGAGATCATTACAGAAATAAACATGATTGAGATTAAGAAAACAATATAAAGAATTAATGTATTGAAGACTTGCTACTTTGAAAGAATAAAGTTGATAAAGCCTTAGGCAGTTGTATGAAAAAAAAAAGACTCAAATTCATGCAATGAGGAATGTAAAGGATGAAATCACCATAGATACTGCAGAAATTCAGAAGATCGTCAATACCTTCTTTGAAAATTTTTACTCTCGTAGGATGGAAAAAAGGAAAACTGGACAGATTCCTACATATGTATGAATTACCAATGAGAATCAAGAAGGTATAAAATTCTGAAGAGCCAAATATCAAGCAATGTAACTGAAAATGTAATTAAAAACTTACCAAAAAACCCCACCTCACATCCTGATAGATTCACTGCTGAATCGTATAAGAGATTTAGACAAGATTTATTACCAGTACAAAATATTTAATGAAATTGAGGGGAAGCAATTTTCTGTTATTCATTCCTGGATGCAAGTATTACACTCATAACAAAACCAGGTAAAGACCCAACAAAAAAGAGAATTACAGGCCCATCTCCCTAATTAACATACATGCAAAAATTCTCAATAAGATACTAGCAAACAGAACACAGAAAATCATCAAGAAGAGTATACACCATGACCAAGTGGGATTTATCCCAGGAATTCAAGGATGGATCAACATACACAAATCAAAAATCTAATGCAACATATGAACAGAGCCAAAGACAAAAATCATATGATCATCTTTATAGATACAGAAAAATCTTTGGACAAAGTACAATACTCACTGATGAAAAGAACTTTACGGAAAATCAGCATGGATGGTGTTTATCTCAATCTGGTAAAAGCTATCAACAACAAACCAACAGACAACATCTTGCTAAATGGACAAAAACTGAAATCTTTCACTCTAAAATTACACTTCTCAGATAAAGAAATACAAATGTCAAATAAATATATGAATATATAAATATATGTTTATAAATAAATATATGAAAGAATATCCATGATCACTGGTTGTTTAAGAGATGCAAATTAAGAAAAAAAACCAGCACTGAGATTCCATCCCAACCCAGAAAGAAAGACAGTCATCAAGAAACCAACCAAAGGGCCAATGATTTAGCTCAGAGGCATAAGCATCTATCTGGTGAGTGCAAGGTCATGAGTTCAATCCCTGGTGCAAAATAAAGGAAATCAACCAAAAACAAATTAAGAACAATGCTCTCAGAGTGCACATTTGATGAAGTGATCCTCTTCGATAATTATTTCTGTTCTTCATGTTCCTTTTTATTTTCTTTTGATGTCTGAAGGTTCGTCTTTTAATGGAGGGTGTACAGTGTACTTGTGGAAAAGGGTTTCATGGCTTTATTGGAGGGTGTATTGTCTACATGGTGAAGGTTTGATGGCTTTGTTAGATGACTGACAAGTATTACATACAGTGGACCTAGAGACTGCAAAACACCTGTTGCTGTGAAGCTACAATGAAAATCGGACTCTCATATTTGTCTTTTAAATGCAGCTTTCTTTCTGTTAACAAGCTTTGAATCTTGCATTGTCTCTTTATTGGATTTTCCTCCTTTGCAAGGAAGCTGCCCAGTACTCTTCGTTTTTTACGCATTTTAGCTACGGTTAGAATGTGGACTTGCCAAAACCATGACTGAGACACATGCACAGTGCAGGAAAGAAGTGTGAACAAAAGTGATACATAAAGTAATCAGTGAGCCATGCAGGGACCAAAATAAGGGCTGGATTTGACTGGTGCCTACCGCTGGATGCAGCTGTACCACTGTAATAGCTCAGCTCATCTACCAAGATAAGGTCTACTACTTGATGCAGCTTAATTGTTACTTGGCATTTAGGGACAGGATTTTGATGCGTCTACAAGCAACTTATTCTTTATGACCTCTGGGGCCCTTAGGCTTTCTCCAGTGGTTCTATTTCAGATTGTTTTCTAACACTAGCATCATCAATTCAACTACCACTGAGATTATCAGGCATTAGAGTCTCACAAGGAGGGTACGAACTAGGTCTTTGCATGTGCAGTTCACAGGAGTGTTGGTGCCAGTGCTGATGGGACAGGAGCTGGGGGTCAGGAAGCTATCTGAGCAGCAACCAGCACTGGAAAACAAAATTGAAGCTTCACTCACTTTCCTGCTTCTCACCTCTACTCTGTGGCCCAGATCCTCACAGGGCCCAGACCAGGACCTGTCCGTGGCTCAGTGATTGCTTCTCATACTGACGATATGAGATGCTACTCTGTTATAGCTTATAAAGAAAAATATTGTTTTCTCCATTTCACAGGGTTTGGACATGTGAATTACAGAATTGCTGGTCAGCTGATCCTGACTAAAGTTAATGATTCAATGTATCACAAAGATGTTTCCTCCTAACACATCTCACTCAACATTCAGTATTCAGAACAGAAAATTAAAATCTCCTGTGGAGACAGGATCTATATTTTCAGAGAGTGCTAACATGACTTATAACATCTTTATTGAAATCCAAATTCTAATAATACTAACTAACATGAAATGAGTTTAAAATGAGGTGATTATGTACAAAGTCCTTATACAGTTTCTGGAACTGTGTAAGCACTATAAAAATTTTAGCTAATACAGTTATTGTTAAAATCTGTGTATTGCTTAGTGACTAGCATTGTGAATAAGACAAAGATAAAATCAGTTTCCTGGACTTTTAAATAGATATTTTAATTTATTTTAATTGTATCATCAATATGAGAAGAAATTTCATGGAATAACCAGAAATAAACCAAGATTACTTAAATAAATACTATAACATAAGTTATTAGGAGATTCTGAATAAGAGGTTCATTTTTCCTTTGCAGGTAAAGAGGAAAAAGACTTTTATTTATTAATGAGGCATAATTTTGGCTAATTTCATAGGAAAATACAAAGAATGAATAGAGGCAAAAAGGATATTTGAGACAGGAGTGTCTTTCTTTCTTTCTTTCTTTCTTTCTTTCTTTCTTTCTTCTTCTTTCCTTCCTTCCTTCCTTTCATTCTTCTTTCTTCTTCCTTCCTTCCTTCCTTCCTTCCTTCCTTCCTTTCATTCTTCTTTCTTTCTTTCTTTCTTTCTTTCTTTCTTTCTTTCTTTCTTTCTTTCTTCTTCCTTCCTTCCTTCCTTCCTTCCTTTCATTCTTCTTTCTTTCTTTCTTTCTTTCTTTCTTTCCTTCCTTCCTTCCTTCCTTCCTTCCTTCTTGGTATCTGGAATCAAACTCACCAATTCACTCTTGCTAGGCAGGCACTGTGCACTGAGATAAATCCCCAGGCCAAAGGAGGGATATTTTATAATAATCTTATAATATGAATAATGGTAGAAATCACAAATGCCAGCTAAATAATATACTCCATATTAAATATTCATATAAATGTTTTAAATAAGATTTTGGATTATTACATGTCATGTTTAGTAAAGTCCTGGAACTGTTATTGATTGTGAGAGTCTATTCATTGACAGCTTCTTCCATAAAAGCTAATACTTTGACATATTGCTTTCCCATGAGTTTAGATTTACATTTTCTTGTCTCTGTGCATTGGTCATCTATGCCAAAATGCAATAACTGTGAATAATTTTGTGATTTGTTCCCTCACATATAAATAAAACTAATTACTTCAGATGCTTTCTAATTCCCTTCTTATTCTACTATTTTTATTAATCTTATTTATTTATTTATTTATTTGCTTCTTAGTGTAGTTCAGTAATGGTATTTCTGAGCAAGTATCTTTGAGAAGATAAAAAAAGTTTTAAAATCGCTGTATTTTTTAATCATGATAGCTATATAATCAGATTGAGTCTCTTTTAGTCTGAAAATGAAAGATCTCTAAAAGTCTGCATATTTAAAGCTTTGAGAAATTTAAAATTGTACTAGAATCTTTTTCTGAGAGAAACCAAGTCATATTTAATTAGTGAAAGAATTTAGAGATATATTTTCCACTGACCAAATTGGATTACAGTATTGCAAAACTTAGCAGAATTCTGGCAGTTCCAATTCAGAGTAACCTTGATTTTTTTTCTTATTTTATGTTGTGCATTCAATGTTAATTATTCAAGGAAATCTCACATAATTATATTTAGACTGAATTATATTCTAAGGAAACCAGGTTGTTTGCATAAAAGGGCTCATAATTATTTCAAAATTTAAATTTATGGTTGCCATATGGCCATCTAGAAAATTCAGTTAATCTTTAAAGTTTTGTGTATAATAAATGTAATCTATCATATTACTAAATAAGCACTGGTCCAAGTTTCATTCATATTGACCATGCATAATCACACTTCACAACCTTGCCTGTAATTAGTAAAGGCACTTCTTCATCAGTAACAATTTTCTATTTTCAATACTCCTTATATCTGACTACCTTCCTCTGCTGAGCTGCAGGAATAAAAATTGTTCTGTAGAATGGGTTCTGTAAGGAGTTTAATTCTAATCTTTTCCTGTTTTCACCCTCACATATTGTCTGAAAGGTACTTTACTCTTTTTTTGAACCTTCATTTTTCCACCTTTCTCATTTTCTATATTCATAACCGTATATAAAGTTTTGAAATTTGATGCTAACAATTCTTAGAATTAAAATTAAATCCAAGAAAGTTAATAAATGTAAGAATCAATACACCTATGTACTGCGTTACAGAAATGGGCTAAGCTGTATGATTTTATATTTAGACATAAAAATAGAGAATAATATTGAACTAAACTATGAAGGTACTAATGAGTAGGAAAAGTTTTTTCTGTTTCCATTTATATTTGAGTCCTTGTCACTAGAACTGAATACTGCTGTATTAATTTCTGTCCTTGATTAAATTTTGTCAGTAGAAATGAAGTGATGGAATTTTGTACCCTGAGGTGTTTAACAGTTAATGAACCTAACTCTTCCAAGCAAAATGTACCACCTTGAATTAACACAAGACATATAGATTAGAAGCAACTGAAGAAATAGGTGATCAGATCCAGTTGAACATTGGCCCCTGATCACAGTTGATGCTAAAGGTGCATTACTTTTGCTACCATATCTACCATCAATGTAATTTGACTTTTTAAATTTGCTCATAGATGTTGGCAATCAACCATCTAATTTAATTGGCACATTCTGGTTATTGCAGTCACATAGCACTAACTCACAGATAATAGGTCCTGGTTTTTCTTTTTTTTTTTTTTTTGGTTCCGGGGACTGAACTCAAGACCTCTCGCATTTACCAAGCAGGCACTTATGCTCCTGAGCTAAACCCCTGACCCGTCGGACCTGTTCTTTCGTTATTAAGGAAATTCCAAAATCTTTTACTGCCAATTATTCTCAGTGTGCAGCAGAATCAAATCTATTCTACTAGCATGAAAAATATTTTACCAACTATTTTGGCACACATTCTAAGTCTTTTTTTTCTGTTTTGCTATGAGAAAATAAGACAGTCACCTGAGATACTAATCAATTCAAGCCAAAAGCCATGTGAATGCAGTCACTAGGAATTTAATCAGCTATAATTCTAGTTTATTCAGCTCTAATTTTAGACACACCACATAATTTTTTGAGCCACTTGACTTCCAGGCACTCTTCAAGTCAAAGATCTTTTACCAAAGTGACATTAGTAAAGAAATATAACACATTCATGTACACACATGTAGGAATATGCACATGTGCATTTTTTAATTAATTAAGTTAACTGGTACAATTTAGATGTATGAAATGATCACATCCATCATAGGGAATTTGTACTTGTGCATGATATTTTGATTCTTCTTTTTCCCCAATTCCCTCCCCACCCTTCATCCCATCACCTCTTCTTATTTACAAAAGCTTGGTTTACATTTTTTTTTCTTGTTTTTATTCTTTTCCCTTTCTTGCTTTCCTCTTTCTTCTTATCTAGTTCTCTTTCCAATTTAAATAGCTTCTTCCTATTTCACAATATTTACTCTAATTTTGGTCCTTATTTAATCTTGCAGATTCTCACACTAGAGAAACAATGTGACATTTACACACGTGTGCCCTGTTTATGGAGTATAGTCTAAAGTTTAGTCCATTTAACTAGAAATATCTTTTATCCTTCTTTAAGGCTGAGTATTACACCAATTTATACGGATAGATAGATAGATAGAGATATACTGATGTATATATAAATGTGTGTGTGTGTGTGTGTGTGTGTATATATATATACACACACACACACAAACATATTTACTGATTGATGGTCATCTGGGTTGTTTGCAAGATTTAGGTATTACAAGCTGTCCTGCTGAAAACATGGATGCACATATATAGCTGTGGTATGATGCTTTTAATTCTTTTGGGAAGATACTCAAAAGTGGGATAACTGGGTCAAATAGGATCTAGTTTTAGTTTTGAAGTATTTTAACACTGATTTCAACGGTGGTTGCTCAATTCTACACTCCCAACAACAGTGCAAAAGGCTTATCTTTTTCACCACAGCTTCTCCAGTATCTGTTACTAATTGATATTTTGATAATATACTTTCTGGAATGAGGTGGAATCTCAACATTGTTTTAATTTCATCTCCTTAGTAACCAGTGATGTTAGACTTTTTTTTTCATATATTTATTTGCTGATAATACTTCTTGATCTGAGAAGTGTCTATTTGTCTCAGATTCCCTTGCTTGGATTGGGTCTTTAAAATTGGGAGAATCTGATCTTTTGTTTGAATTCTTTATACATTCTAGGTATTACTCTTTTGTCTAAGCAATCACTGGCAAAAATTGTTTTTCCACTACATGGATTGTCCCGTAACACTTTTGATGATTTCTTTCTCTGTTCAAAAGCTTTTTAATCAGATGAGATCCCTACTGTGACTTGTTGTAATATTCCCCTCTCAGAGTTTTGTTGATAAAAATTTTGTCTTCAAGACTTCCATCTAGTCTCTCTTCCAAGCAGATTTAGTGTTTCTGTTTTAATATTTGATCTTTGATCCATTTTTATTTTAGTTTAGTGCATTGTGAGAGATATCATGTAGTTTTAGTCTTTGGTATAGGGAAAGCTAGTTTTCCAGCACCACTTATTAGAGTAGCTAACTTTATTCTGATGAAGGTGTTTGGCCCTTTTGTTGAAGATAAGGTGGTGTTGAATTTATTTGGAATTATTTCTACATCTTCTATTCTGTTCCAAAGGTCAACTAGACAATAAATCAATAAATCAATATCAGAAACAAACCAGAGTTTTGAACAAGTGGATTTAAAGTGATGTTTAGACATGGTTCTATCCCACAACATCAGAATACACATTCTTCTCTGCTGCACAGAGGACATTCTTCAAAACAGACCACATACTAGCTCATAGAACATATTAAGTAAATACAAAGGAATTGAAATTATCCCTCATAAGTTACCGGACCATAGTGCGATGAAACTAAAAATCAATGGCAAAAGAAACCACAAAAACAACATAAACACATCAAAGTTAAATAACACTCTCTTCAACAACCAGTGGGTCACAGATGAAATATAATAAGAAGTTAAACAGTTTCTACAGTCCATAATGCTAATACAACATACCAGAACTTGCAGGACACAACAAAAATAGTCTTATGGAGGAAATTTATAGCAGTGAACTCTTAAATCAGAAAAAAATAGTGAACTCAAATGAACAACCTGATGCTAAATTTCAAATTCCTAGAAAAACAAGAAGTCAAATGCAAAACTCATACAAGAGAGAAAATTAAAAGGATCAGAACAGAAATTAATGCAACTGAAGCTAAAAAAAATGATATAAAGAATCAGCAAGTTGATGAGTTGGCTCTTTGAAGGATTAAATAAAATTGATAAACACATAAGCGACATTATTAAAAAAAGGAAAAAAAGATTCAAATTAATGCAAGTAGTAATGAAGAGGGCAAAAGCAGTACTGATCCTGCAGAAATCCAGAAGATCTTAAATGCCGACTTTGAGAGCCTTTATTCTAATATGATGGAAAACACAGAAGAAATATATACACTCCTAGACACATATTAATTACTGATGTTAATGATACTTATGTTACTAATGTTAAATCATTTTCAATTCAATTGTTTTGTTTTGTTTTGTTTGATTTCATTATATTTGATGGCAGCTCTTTTGAAGATAACAATATATATTATGGTAGTCATTGTTGATTTTCTATTATCTTGTTTTGAAGTCCTGTGTCACTTTGTTTTGTTTTGGTTTGATTGGCTTTATTTTTTTTCATTTTGTTTGGTTTTAGTCTCTTTAAAATAAAATTTTAAATTTTAAAAGAGAAACTGAGACTAGTATACCTTATTCAGTATGAAGAAATGGAAGAAAACTATATTAAGTTTCCTAACAATAAGTCAAGGAACTTAAAAGTAAAGCTATGTGAGATAATTTTTAAATAATTCCTATCAATATTATTCATCTAGCACTCATTTGTAGCGAGCAGAGCATCAACCATTAAAAGTACCAGGGCAAGCTCAGAATCTATAACCACCATGTGCTAATGTTTGCCACACTGTACAATGTGGACACTAAACACTCAAATGCATATGAATTAGAACCTGGTGACCTCTCTCATCTTATGGCAGAAACCAGAACCAGCGTCCTCCAATAATCAAAGTCACTGAGTAGAATTTAATAACAAGAGACTCAAGTACATGTTTATAACTTCACTTAATTCTGGAAAATATCTAATATGTTTCAAAAGAAATAGGTTTCTACTATCTTTTCAAAGCAAAGGGCTTTCTATTGAAGATCTAAAACACAAAGAGCAAGAAGTGAAGTCCAAGTTAATACAAGTCAAGGCTAATAGCTGCATACAGCAATGATTACAAGGCACTTTAGCTTTGAATACAGTTCTTCAAAACTTAGGTTTTTTTCTGTCCGATTTATTTACTTTAAATTTCTTACATGCTTTTCATTTGTAATCTAATGATATTTTAGCTGGACTTTCGTTGTAATGTATTATATCCTTAACACGTATCAGCAGCAGGAACCGTGCTAAATCTGGAAAGCATGCAGAGTGTAAAACTACACTGGGTTCCTCTGGCAATGGCAATAATGAATTCTCAGCTCATTGCTCTCTCTGTGCTACTCACCATCTAAGTCTCCAGATATTCACCAACTCAGTAGTGACTTATGACCTGTTCTATACTCTTTCCTCAGAGAAGTATTACCGCATATGACAGAATGTTCTGTCCTAAGAATCTCATGGTACATTTCACTAACTCTTTCACTTGCTATTGCTGAACTCCTGCTCCTATTGAAACTCTTCCACTATATACTAATGCATTATATGCATCATGCATATTCCTCAAGGGTGCTCAGACACCAGGATTTCTACTTATGTACAGAGTCTTCCAAGCTCTACCTCTTGTACCTAACTTACCCCCAACAAGTGCAAATTTGATGAGGCAAGATGTTAAGTAAATTATATAAAAATAAACATAAAATTGATATGTTGCTACATATTATGAAATAAAACAAAATGTCATAAAATGATAAGGATTGAAGGCTTCATTCAAATTCAGAATTCATAGACTGTTGAATTATACTCAAAAACTTTTCATAATACACTTAACAAACTTCAATTGAATCAGCAATATACATAGTTATTGCAATAAAATGTGGCTCTAAAACATGAATATAGTAAAGACTTTCAGATGTAGCGAAATTCAAATACAATTAAAGAGAAATATTCATTGATTTTCTAGCTAAAAAACATTGAAAAAAACATTCTGTGGTTATAAGTATCAGAAGCAAAATCAGATAACACACAACATTCAAAGTAAAATATTTGAAAATATTTTTAAAATAAAATATTCCTAATCTTAATGTAAAAAGAATTTCTAAAATTAAATTAAATGACCCAATATCTTATATGAAACAGAAAAACCAAACAAAAAGAAATCCACAAATTTATAAAGATGGTCTTTAAGCATATGAAGTTCCACTTCTCTCTAATGAGAGAGATGCAATTGAAAGTACTCTGAAACTTCACTTATCACTCAATAAGATGGAAAAAACTTGGTTTCTCACATCAGAGAAACAATGCAATATTTAAACATGTCTGTACAATTTATTTCTCTTAGTAGTATGGTCTCCAAATGTATCCATTTAATTAAAAATGTCCCAAGTTTATCTTCCTTTATGAGTGAGAGATACTCCACTGTATAAAAATCCACATCATTTTTTAATCCATTCATCAGTTGATGGGTATTTGGGCTGTTTTTAAGATTTTTCTATTATAAACTGTGCTGTTATAAATGTAACTGTACATATATCACTGTGGTATAATGTTTTAAATTCTTTTGGGATGGTACCAAGAAGGAGACTAATTGGGTCAAATGGAACTCATAGTTTTAGTTTTTGAGGAATCTTTACATTGATTTTGTACAGTGGTTATACCAGTTTTTACTTCTACCAACAGACTTCTAGATTCAATGACCAAACTCAGTTACAGAAGAAAACACCCCAAATCAACAAGTACACAAATAACAAACTGAAGGAGAGACACCTTAGGGAAACTCCACTTTTTCCCACCTTTTAAAACAGCACCAAAAAAAAGGATTACTTAGAAATCAATCTAACAAAGGAATCAAAAGATCTTTACACTGAAACAACAGTACCCTAAAAAAAATAAAAGAGATAAAAGAGAGTATTAGGAAATGGAAAGACGTCCTTTGTTCTTGGGTAGGAAGGAACACAATAGTGAAAATGGGAATAGAAATTTAATGCAATGCCAATAGCATACCTTACAGAGTACAGAAAACAATCCTAAAATTCATTTGTAACAAAGTAAAGGTAGGGGGCACTTCACAATCTGTGTCTGAAATTATGGTACAGAGCTAATTTGATTAAAACAAAATAAAACAAAACAAAACAACCCAAAAACCAGCACAGTGTTGGCAAAAAAATCTAACCTGATGATCAATGGCATGGATTAGAACATACAGTAACAACTGCAGATATAACTGTCTTATCTTTGACGAAGAGGCCAAACATCCTCACTAGAAAAAAGGTAGTCTATTTAATAAATGTTTCCAGAAAAAACTGGCTTTTTACATGCCAAAGACTAAAATTAGACCCATTTTTTCACCATTCACTAAACTAAAATCAATATGAACTAAAGATCCAAATTTTAAAACAGAAGCACAAACTCAGCTGGAAGAGAGAATAGGTAGAATTCTTGAAAACATTGGTGTAGGCAAGGACTATGAAAGAAACTCTGCTTGCATGAAAAATATTACGAAGAATCAACAACAAGGATTTCATCTTACTAAAAAGCCTTTGCACAACAAAAAAGCAAAAAGGCAGCCCACGGTTGGAGGAAGTGATTTTCCCAGTTGATCCACAAAGTAGTAATATTTGGCATACATAAAGAACAGCAGTGTAGGGAGCAGCGTGATAGCCTCACTGCTGCCGCCCCATCCCGCCCTCCTGTGGGCATTTGGTGCGTCTGCCTACATTACCCATGATCCTCTCTGCCTGGCCTGACATGACTGCGACCTATCCGGTCTCTTCACAACATCTCTGCCTAATGACATACTTCCTCCCACCATCGCCCATAGTTACCCACCCCCGCCAGAAAGTTGAGCCCGCCCAACTGTTGCTTAGATACTCCCACCAAAAGGGTTAGTACCACCCATAAGTGCCTAGTTACCCGACTAGTTACATGAATCTGACTCCCTCATTTCTGCCCTCTATATAAGCCATGTTCACTTTCTCAATAAACGAGACTTGATTGGAATTGCTCGACTTGTCTCCGTCTCTCTTTCCTCTTGTCCCATTCTCATCCCATCCCCGTTCCCCTTCCAGGTTAGACCCACGGACTGATCCACGGGCCGGATCACAGCAGCAACAAAAAATTAGACTGCTCAAATTTAAAGACTCAGTCCAAAACTGGGCATCTGAAATGAAGAAATGCTTACCAGATGAAGAAACAGAAATGGCAAATAAATAGATAAAAAATGTTCAACATCATTGTTCATTTAAGAGATGCAAATTAAAACAATGTGGATTACCCATCTTAATCCAGAAAGAATAGTTAATATCAAGAAATCAACCAATAACTAGTGCTGGAAGAACTGTGGGCAAAGATCTTTCTAAAAATTCACTTAGAGGGCCCAAGTGCATAGATGCCGAGTTTGAGATGTCTTAAAACAGAAAACAAAGAAATAATGACATAAATTACATGGAATATGTTCCTGGTCAAATCTGGGACAGTTCAACTCAAGAAAATAATATCATTGAATAATGCATTACAAGCGATTATATCACAAAACATTAAACCATAGAGAAATATGTTGATATATAACAATATAAACATATACTGAGGAGACTGCAGGGGAGGTAAATTTGGAAAACAAGCATTGTGGAAGTATTTTAGCAGTAGGTCAAGCAAAAAGTCATTACTGGCTACTATATACAGGCAGAAATTACACTGGAGAACTGGTTATTTGTGTTTTTCCAATGTTTATTTACAGGCTGCTGATTGCTGCAAATTTAAAATGAGCAAATATAACTACAGAAAAGAAAATGAAATAATCATGACAAGGTCATCAGAATCAGCACCACCAATAAAAAATGATGGATAGTTTTTTTCAACTATGAATACCCAAAACATAGTAGCACAGAGTATAATACAGCCAATACATAATATGTATTGATTACAATCGTAAAGAAATATGAGACATGTTCAAAATGAAAAAAATTATTTTTAAATGGACAAAGGCTACAGTGAATTTCAAAATATATCAATTATGTGACAGACAATAAAAGGCTTTGAAAATATTCCAGATTAAAGAAAGCCTAAGTGATATGACAAATGCAATACTTTTACCTATCTTGAATCCTATATTGCAGATGAAAACAAATAAATTATAAATAGCATTTTAGCTATATTTTGAAAAGGGAATTTCAATAGTATATTAAATAAATCAATATTAAATTTACTGAACAGTGATTATACTGTCATTTTTGAATCATGTGTGTATTCTGATAATAATGATACGTGTATGGGAAAAGTCAGCCTCACATATTGAAAGAGAGAAATTAGATCACAGACAAAAGGAAAGCAAATATTAAAGTATATGAGATGAAAGTCTATTAGTTAATCATACTAAAGAGGAATTATGTAAATATCTTTCACCCACTTAATTTGAAAATTATGTTACAATTAAGCATTTATGCAAAATAAACCAAGATGTTTGTTACTATTTTCAGAAACATTGGAAAAGAGGGAGTGAATGGCTTATTAAAAATGCTCTTGTTGGCTGAACTTTATTAGAAATACACATTATTGCTAAAGAATTTTTTGATAGGTTGTGTAGCTACAGGAAGTTCAAAATACTACATATAAGATGTTTTCATCTGGATCAAGTCCCAGGACACTCCTTGACCAGGCTGACTACCCGGATAGGCGTGGCAGGAAGTAAGAGAAGTTGTTGTAAAAGTAATACAAATACATTTCAATAAGAATTTATTGTGTATTTTAGCAGGTTATGTTTCTTCCATATTTTTAAAAACCAATAGACTGGTTAGACTGAGAATGTCACATAAAATCACCCTAACAGATGAAAATTGCATCTAATGTTACATGAGAGACTAGTAAAATATTAAACAGGAAGAGATATCCCCACTGTAAAATAACATCTATAACTGCTTACATTATACAAATCAGTATTGTAGTTCCTTGTAAAATCTTAACTTTTAATTTGTGAGCTTTATAGATTTAAATTATCTACGTGACTGAGTCTAAGTACGATATTTCTACATTCTAAAAAATTATTATATTCAAGTATTTGATATATTTCTTTCATTTGTATAACCAAATTTAATAAAATACACTGTAGAATCTGTACTTCACATCTCAAAATATAGATCAAATTATGAATATCCCAAACCTAGTTTATGATTACTTTTTTTTATGCTAAGTTTAAATTCTAAATACTTGACGTACAAATTCTATACTCGATATTCAATAAATATTTTATTTATTCATTAAACAAATTTTGGATATTTAGTTCTTGGAATTCATTGTTTTAAATCCTTGAGAAACAATTGTAAACAAAACATAATCCCCAAGATACCACAACCTCAATGCAGTGGGGAGCACAGGGTTTCGAAATATGAATGTGACAAAGTGGCCCTGAAACTACATTTGAAAAGTCATCAAATATTTTGATTGTGAAAATTCAGTGACTAACACAGAGTGTTCTCTCAGTATTAGAGAAACAGCAGTCTTTATTGTCTGTATTGAGGGAAGAAGGAATGTTCCTCACTTGGCAAAGACCATATGTATAAGGGTGTGTGATGTGATAAAATGTACTTCAAAATGTATGGACAGTAACACACCCTTGGTCCTTATTCCTCCACAAAGTGCTCCCGCACTCTGGAAACATTATCTCATCGTTCTGCCACTTTCTGCAGGAGATGCGGAAGTCCTTACTGAGAATCTTTTCAAGGTGTGATTGACAATGTGGAAATGTTGCTGCCAACGCCATCCAGTGGAAAGCCAGACCCTTAACAACGTGACAGTGAGCCCTCAGTGTCTCATCCACCTTCTTCAATGCACAGTTGGGTTCCATGTGGCTTCTAATTTTTCCCCAAAGTCAAAACAATCATGATGTTAATATTTTAAATTCATTCAGGGAATGGAGGCAGCCAGGGCAGTTGGTGAAAGAAAACTTCCATAACTACTTCAGGAAGTGGCACAGAGAGAGCATACATGCATTTGAAACAAGGGGAGAAGTGTTATAGTAGATTAATAGCAACATATCTTATACTGTAAATATTTGTTTAAATTGAAATATTCATCATATTTTCAATAACTCCTCTTGACAATGGAAGGAGTGAACTGTAAATATTTCAGTGTGGTTGGAAGGTAATAAAAAATATTAGACACTTGGGTTAAGTGGAACCTGGTGGTCACTTCCGAAGAACCACAGAGGTACAAAGCTGGAATACTATCTTAATACCCATTCTTGGGACACAGTTGTTCATAAATCTTAGTCAACTACACTACGAAAAGTTTCAATGCAATAGTTTTTGCCTTTTAGAGTTATATTTTATCTTCAAGATGCTAGAGAATATCATAAAAAAAACCACGTAAATGAGCAATACGACAATTAAAAAGTAAAGGGATCCAGCAATTTGTACAATGGTCGAATAATACATCACTAAATGTAGAATGTATTTTGGAGGCACCTCATAGAGATACTGAACAGGAGACACGAGTGGCATATCTTAATATTTAAAATATAGTGGACACGAGAAAGCTAATGAAGGTAAACAGCATTTCTGTGCTATACATTCTTCTTTTAATGTTAAATCTTAAATTTTATACCATCTCGTGAGGCACTATTATCATACTACTTTGTGGATATGCTAAACAGACATAGAGAGATTAAATTATTTATTTAAGAATGTGGTGAATTTGGGGTCTGAACCAAGTGTGGCTCCTTTCACTGAACCAGAGCACTATATTATTCATGAAAAAGCATAATGTTAGTGTGAGAAGAAATAGACAAGGCCACAGGGATGACCCTTTCCTGAAATTACTTAGGTTGGGACTGTATGCAAATGTGTGTGTATTTGTGTATGTGTCTGTATTTCAGGATGTGTGTCCTAGACTGATATACGAACATCTGAAAAGAGTGATTAAAGTAGGACAAACTTACAAGCAATGCCCAAGATTTTGAATTTTATCATCATAAAAAATAACAAATACATTATTATCATGAATAATAATGAATTCATTATTATTTTGCAATGGCTTTTTAACTGGCAAGTAACACACTGTCAATAGGCTAAATTCAGTTTTCTACCTTTTTTTGGTAAATAAAATTCCATTGACAGTTAGCTACATTCATGTTTTAATATTGTCTATGATTTATTTTATGCTATAATATCAGGATTGAGCTGTAGGGCCCAGACCGTATGGCTTGTGAAGCCTAACATATTTATTATAAGGCTGTTTACAGAACAAGTTTCTCAGCCCTTGCGGTGAGCAGTAAAAAGAAAATCAAGGGTGCTAAATTGAAAAATTAACAAAATTTATCTTAATTTAAGTGCATCATTATATCTCCCATGTAGAATATGGAGTGAAGTTTTTGATTTAAAGCAATTAAAACCACTTCAATTTTCCTTCATACATGAAGCATGCTTGTTGCTTTGGCTAGTGCAGTTAGAGTGGCTAGAAATGAAACTACAGAGTTGAAAGAGTAGATGAGCTTGCTGATGATTAATAGCTATGGAATGCAGTAGAAAAATACAATTTAAGACCATGCTGGATCTCCCTGTTGAAGCAATTGAATAGATGTTAGGTGGGGTAGGAGGGAGAGATATCTGGACACAGATAATCAAACTTAACTGGGGTTTCAAAAATAGTCCTTCCTGAACAGCAGTGCACCATACAAAGCAGAGTTGAGTATTCTTATTAGTTGACCCAAAATGATGACAGAGTATACCTTTAGCATTATCAATAAACGTTGAAGACTAATTGATCATCATTAAGAGAGTATACATTGTATGGCAGGTCTGTGACCAAAGGTGCAAAGAACTCACAAGCAGAGAAAAATGGTACAATCTCAAGCGCAGATTCACCTGCAAGTAGCAGGAAAAGACCTTATCGTTACCCACAGCGTCAGAGGGATCAAAGTTTCTATTGGGCCAATGAAGTGCAAGTAACATTCACTAAGTAATGTGGGAGTATCTAGCAAGTACATTTTCATGAAACCGAAAAAAAATTGTATTACCCAAAACAAAGAACATGGAGGATTATTTGTAGAAAGATGAGGTTAGAGGTTAGTTAAGTGGTAATATGCTTACCATACTTGCTCAAGGCCTTGAATAGCGTCCCCAACAAAGCCGGAAAGTTATGTATAAATACCTATTTTCATTTATAAATATACAATACATAATAAACTTATCAAAAAGTGGTAGATATCAGTAGTCATTGTAAGGGAGTGATTAAGAATTATCAAAATATGAATCACTGTGATAGTCACTAGTTTAAGGTTTTCAGAAAACTTTTTAATCTGATCCACGAGCAATGAAATATTGTGACATTCATGAGAAATATGAAAAGTATTATGTAATTAGTTACTTCTCTAGTCTGCCTTAATAAACCCAATATCTACTATTTCTAGAATTCCTACTAAGAATGTCCATCTTTTTGCCATGAAAATAGTTCAAAACTTTGAACGTTATCACAAGGACAAGCATTTTTCCTGCCAGCCTTGCATTGAGGTTAGTTCTGGGTCAGTCTCAAGGATACATCACTAACGATTTTATTCCTTGGAAGACTCTTATCCCTGGTACATACATAAGGGAAATATTAAATAATTTCTCAGCAAACAATGACCCAAAAGTTTTACAATTTTAAACACTGCATCCTGGCTTCAGTTAGTTGTATAAGCCAACATAAAACATCTCCACTTAAATGCTCAGATGTTCGGATCCAACAGGAATACAACTTCTTACATGATCATCTGCTTTACTGCCATATTTCTTTCAGTCTCATCAATGTTCTGCAGATCTCCGAGGTTGAACAATTTAAAGATTATCATCAAATTCTCCCTCTGCTTTGTTGTTTGTGGTTAATTATTTAGTCACCAAAAAATACATAGATCATTTATTAAATGAATGACACAGGACATGTGATTTAACATAGGACAAAATTATCTCATTATTTAAGTTATAGAACAAATGATTTATCATTTGCTCATTTAGTGAAGCAAAATGAGTACTTTTTCCATGAAATGGATAATCTGCAGTGGCCAGGATATGAGATGCCATATTGTAGTGGATGTCAACACAACATTAGAAGTGAATTGCAAGTTCCTGGAACTACCTGTGTGAATTCTAGCAAGTTACTCACAGCCTGAGCTCCATTGCACAATTTTTCTACATGCAAAAGGGAGAGAATAACTCCTAAGAGTTATGAGGAGTAAGTGTGCACGCATTTATGAAGCTTTTGGAACTCTTCCTGATAAAAAGAAAATGCTGGGTAACCATTTATTAAAGAAAGACCAGGCCTATGTATACATCTTAGCACAATTCCTGGCACATAGAAAGCATTCCGAAGTGCTAGCTTACTAACGCTTTATGTATTGCAATCTCATTTTTTCCTTGGCATTAATCTAGTTCGTGTTTTTTTTAATTCACCCGTAAATTAAAACCAGGACTAATCTTTCCACTTTTCTCACTACAGATGATAAGTTAGTTGTGATTAGTTTAGAATCATCATTTTTGCCTGCTTCTCCCCTATAGTTCTTGAGTTATAGTCTTCTCAGTGTCACCCCACTGACGTTTAAGTAAGGAGAAGCGCAAAGCCGCACCCAGAGACTGGTGGGCATTTGTACTTGGCTGTGGAGCCCTCTGGTCAGCCGCTTTGGCTCATGGGAACGTGAAGATCCCTCCTTCTGTGCTTTGCCAGACGAAGCTGCAATCAGTTTCTTTTCCTTTCTTCACCCAGGAATAAATTAAAGTGAGAAACTACGCCTCGACCTTGAACTTCCAACCCTCCAGAATTGTGAGATCCTTTCCTGATCAGTTTATATTTCCTATTCTTAACGATGAATTATTACTATGTTTCCTATCATACTACCAAACCTCAGACCAGGTTCCTGTCAAATTTGGATGATTTTCTATAATGAATTATTTTCCTATTATCTAGTAGAATATCTCTATAAAATAGGTGGTCACACTGATCAATTTTTCACTTTACATATTATAATATGTGAAGCTTGGTTCCACTCTTACTAAAATATAAATTTTCTAAATAAGGTGGTCTTACCACTATTCAGTATTCTTTTTTTTTTTCTAGTTTCCTTGTGTTTGACTCATATACTAGGATGACATTTGTGCTTCATTCTTTTTTCACTTATGTCATAATTTTCCCTTTAGGGATCCCTTAACTCTATCATATCTCAATAACTATTTATCTTTTGCTGTGCATATATATTTTAGGAGTGAAACATAGATGCGGTTCTCAATCCCCATAATGACTGTATATCCCAATTCCCTTGGAGGATTACCTATAAGAAAATCTGACATCTCATCTTCCTTACTCCATTAAGAAAGATCTATCAACTGTAAGTATTTAAACCTCTATGTTCTGTTCTGGTTTACTCTTGATGTTGTAGTTTTTAAAATTTTATTTTAATGAATGATGTTTGCAGTGTATGATGGGGGAGTTGGTAAGTGTTCATAAAACACCTTGATTGGCTTTTCATTTCCCCACTCCTTCCTCAGCTCCCTTTTTCGTAGTGCCCTTCTCTACTGCAGAAGGCCTGTCTCCCAGTTTCCTATTACCTGTTTTTCATTTCTCTTCATTTACACTTTGGGTTTCTCCTATAAGAGTAGCCAGACCATAATTAAGCTTGTGTGTCTGATTTATTTCACCTCAAATAATCTCAGAGTGCATCAATTTTCTACAAATGACTCAAATTTGCCCTTCTTTAGGGTAGACTGCTATTTAGGTATAAGTATTGCATATTTTTCTCTTTTTATCAGTTGATGAACATATAGGCCACTTTCAGCATTTAGCTATTATGAATGTGCTGCTATAAACACGGGTACGTACGCATGTCACTGCAATATGATGCTTTTATCTTTTCAAGAGCATACCTAGAAGGCAATTCCTGGGTTCAATGAAACTTGTACTTTTAGGTTTTTTTTTGAAGATTCACAAAGAGCAGCTGAATTTAGTTAGCTGACATGGACCCTAGCAAGGAGTGTCACTCAGGGACAGCCATGCCAATGAGTCCCCAACCATCTGCTCTGGTCTGTAAAATTCCAACTCACGCTTGCTGTTTTTAATTTAAATCATTCACTTCTTAAATTCTAGCTAAAGCTCTGTTTTTATACTCACAGTTTTCCTCAGGTATACAGTATCTACTTTCAAGAGGGGGTTTTGGCATAGTAATGAGTGATTACTGTATGATGATTGAAAACTTATCTAGTAATGTTCCTATCCCAGAACTAATATTAATGGATCTATTTTCTTGGTCGACTTATTTAACATCCTGGGACTCATAGACACTTTTTAAATTACACACTTGACTAAATAGACTTCTTAAATGACTAAATAAACATTTGTAAATATATATGAGTAGCTATATATATTACATACATAGTCAATACTACCTTATTAAAACTGAAATGATTCTGAGTATTGCTGAAAAATAATTATTTTTGAAGAATAATGCTTGACCAGTTGTATCCATCCAAAATCTCTGTATTTGTTTTAAATACCTTAATAATCTGGTTCTACTCATCCTATCAGAATTATTTTCAATTTCTTGCCAAAGTAATCCTTTCTTTCTAGTGAGGTTGATATATATATATATATATATATATATATATATATATATATATGAAACAATAACTACCATATATACAGGAATTTATATCTTATAAATCCTTACTTCATATGCTACAGCTTTCAATATTGTGCTCTATGCCTTGAGAAAAGAGGCTTTATACCGGTTTTGAAATGGAAAAACAGAGGTTTAGAGAGGTCAGACAATGTGTTCAACAACACATTTCAAGTACAGCATGCTGGAAGTAAACATCAATTCTTTTTTCTGCTTGCTCTCTATTTCCTGGCTTTCCTTTCTCAATGACATGAAATTCCTATTTAATAGCATCTATGTGTGCATTTCATCTCAAAGTTTCAACTCCAAGTTGCATGACTAAAATATACTCTGGCTTTTATAACACTCCAATCTGTTTTTATTTCACTTTCATTTTTAATTGTAACTGCTATTCTTCAGTGTCACATCTTAATTTCAAAAAAAGGAAAGCATAGCAGATCAAAACATTGCACATCAAGAGATGCTGAAATGAAGGCAAGTGTTAGCCTTTGCCTTGCTGCTGTACTTATTCTCTTCTTTTATAATACGTGATGATACATGAATACACTAATATATGAGGATAAAACAAAAAGTGTCATGTTCTTCTATATACTTCTGTGACACACTACTATTATTTTGATATCCATCTGCATAATTTTTGATGCTTATTATTTACATTATGTTATTATGAAATTATACTACAAAACATGACACAGGTATATTCCCATATAAATATTACACTATATATATGTGTATATATATATATATATTCACTAATGTCCACAATAATGTATGATGTATCATAAAACTCAATTTTCAAATGATGAAAATTAAAATCCATGACGTTATGCAATTTTTCATGACAGTCTGATGAAGTGGTGGAGATACGGCTCCAATTTCAGAATATTGTCACTAGGAGCTCATTTTAATGCTTTCCTTGCTATATTGCCTGAGTGTTAATTAGCTTTGCAGTTTTTAACCTTCTTACCTATCAACAAAGCATTCAATCCAGTAGGATCATTTTTTAGAGTTCATTTAGATACTTTGTCAATGAAGTATACTCTAAAATGTACTTTTACATTTTTATATAAAAATTACTAATTTATGTTATTATCAAAACTAAAATAATATTGTTTTATTGTTTTCATTATTTTTTGTGTGTCATATAGCCCTCGTTCTAGTACAAGGCAGAAAGCGCAAGGACTGGTCGTATAGTAACCTTCTTCTAGGTTTGTCTTTATATTAAGGGAAACAACACACAAAGGTTGTTTGGAGAGATTTTGCCCTACTATCTTAATGGAGAGGTCAATTAAAATCACAAAATACTAGCACTTATAAAATAATCTTTAGCTTCAATTCTATAAACAGCTCCTCATTAAGCTAAGATGTGAAAGTTGGAATTAGAGTTCTATTTCCTGAGTGACCAATGCGTATACACAATATGACTGTCTAGAATATCCAGCAGAGAATTATATCTCAGCCGGGATATTGTCTTTCTTGAGCAAGTAGAGCCTTCCAGGGCAGAGATCTGAATAAAATCTTCTGCAGCTTGCAATATTTCTATATCATTAATTTGAAACCAGAGCTTTCCTAAATGGGGAAATTAGCAAATAGCGAAGCTAAAGAATACACAACTGATTGAGAACCTGTCTGCAAATTCTTCATGCATGATTGATCTTTCCCTCTCCGAGGACGTGTTACTCTGCCGGCAAGGGTCTTCAGGTCTTCAGACATCTCCTGGCTTTTGCTAAATATTCTATGTCTCTCTTATTTTGATATTTTATCATCTTTTTAAATTTCAGCATTTATTTGTTGGACTCAAATATTCACTCTTACAAATAATTTTAGTAGATGATTTACAACAAAATAATGTTTTCTTTCTTTAATTTTTCAATCAATTACATATTAAATATTATCTTGTCCCTAAGCTAGCACCAAATTCTTAATAGTGAAGCTGCCTTTGAAAAAGAAATGAAATATTTTTTCATGTTTCTTTACCATTGTTTAACAACTTTGAAATAAGAATTGTAAGTGAATGGTAGCTTTAGTTACACAAAACCTCAGAAAAAATAGTTTTTGATTACTTCTGAGATTAAAACATAATTTGATCTCAGACATGGGAACAGAAAAAATTAGGACACCTTTTGTCAGTAAGTAGGAATAGTGATGTATAAATCATCATAGAAACCAGATCTGAACACCATGTGACTGACTCATGGGGACAATAAATGCCCTTGAAATATGTATTTCCTAATGCATTTAATACTTCATAATCAATATCATCAGTAGACTTAGGACAAACATTGGAAGAAATCACCTGGTGCCTGAAATATTTTGATCATTTCATTTTTGAGATGCTCAATATTTTTGATCTTCCTTTGCTCTTTTTGGCTCATTTGACCTATATATAACTTTAAACAGCTCCCTGGCTGACAGATAGGCTATCTCATCATATGGCAAATGGTAATACACTCCATTACCCAGGAACTTTAAAATCATAGCCCCACTGAGAAGGTGCACTAAGAGTTTAACTATGCTCCTGGCACATATCAACCAATATCCAGATATATTAGCAAGGGAAACTGTACTGGCTGCAAAAGGATATGGGAGGAAATCACGATGTTGCTTCAGTTCTATATAAAAGCTCCTGGAAATTCAAACATTTAATCTATTCTTTACTGAATTCATAAAGAAAAAAATAATTCTAAACCTTCACACCAAAATCATCCCCCAAGCCAGTTCTTGGTTAATACTCCAAAGATTTTGATCATTCATGCGCTGAACAATGAAATAATACTAATAAAAGACATTAAGTTTTAAAAATTCTACCAGTTTCATATATCAAGGACTTTATATGAATTAATGTAAAATTGACAGAGATGATAGCACCATGAGATGGCTATCTGCATTTAAATAGCCAAAGAATATTTTAACTTTACAGATATATCTAATGTTTTTATTCTGTTTTAATGTTTCTTTTACAGTTAGTGTGCAGCATCCAAATATAAAATTGTATGCTGATATAAAAATTAGCAATAAAAAATTAGAGAAAGAGTACACTGTATTTATTTTTCATATTATTACTACAGAAAGGCAAAGCCATAGGTAATTGCTGCAGCCACCCCCAAGTCAGATTAATATATTTCATTTAGTGAATAGAAAATATATTTTGGTTTCACTTCAAACAATGTCTTTTTTAGAAACACATTTTGCAAATAAGTGAGGCAGGTATGTATGGGTCTTTGAACTGAAAACCATTATACACACACACACACACACACACACACAAATGAGTGGATACATAAAGAAAATCAGACTGGAATACTTGTGGTATTCAACTGAGCATGCTTATATTGCAGTCGTTAATTGAGACATTTAATATTGGTATTAATAGTACAGAAAAGGAAGTATGAATTTTCTCCAGGGATGTATCAAGGACTTTTAGGACATGGACTTAAAAAGATTTTATCAAAGATCATTGAGAAGATAGGCTTGGATAATTTTCACATTTTTGATGTACAAAATACTGAGACACTGCTTTACCTTGAGGCTTTGTGACTGTCTAGAATTACACCACATCCTTCTCCAGACCAAGTAGCCTTTAATGCTTAGCATCTTGTAGGAAACTGCTTAAATTGCAACAAAATATAGCAGGAAAAGTCACTGAAGGAGCAAGTGAAGATTGCAATAGTTTGTCTTTCCAAAGTACATTAAGGTGCTCTTCCACGCAAGCAAAAGGTACGGCTGAACTGCAAAAGCTAAATATTCAGGTAGTAAAAGAGAAAGAGAAAAAAATGTATATATATATCCTATTCACAATTTTCAAGTGATGATTTTTCTCAATTGTTTATGATACATGATGTGAGGGTATGTTTTAAATACAGTAATAATTGAAATATCATCATCTACAATCTAAGAATTTTACCAATCTGTAAAACATTCAATAACACTGCATGAGTGGGTTTTTAAAAACCTATAACTCATAATGTGTGAAAAAAAGGACCACATAATAGTGAATTCCTTCTTACATAATTGCATGCTATATACATCTGTTTACATAACTTAGGTTATTAAGATGTTAAGGCATAAATTTTAAGTATATAATATTGATTTTCAAAATATCCGAAGTAAAGATTAATATGTGAACAAAGAGAGAGATGCTCAAAGTATATACAAATTCAACTGCAGTCACTGAATAGTTCATGTTTTCAAAAACAGTAAATTGGAACCCCAGGCAGCCGGCTGCCCAGGAACCCACCCTGGGCCATGACTGCGCAAGTGCCAGCAGCGGGCAGAACCCCAATGCGCACGGGACAAACTCCAAACTTGGTGCACAGGCAGTAAGACGACACCCTGGGTCTCATACACCCCGAGGCACACCAGAGGGATTGAGCGGGCCTACCCGGACTGCTCAGTGAACCCCAGGCAGTCAACTGGCCAGGAACCCACCCTGGGCCCTGACTGTGTGCACTCAGGCAGAAGCTGCAGTGGAATCCCAGTGGGCACAGGGAAAACTTGGAACTCTGTATGCAGAGGAACCTTGGACTACAGCGGACTATCTATGCTAGCTTGAAGGGAGATTAAGTGACTGCGTCACCATAACAAGATCTAAGCTTGCTCCAGTCAGTGTGGTGAGTATGCCCTTAAAATGGAGGTGTACAGTAGCTAAATAGGGCCAGTAGTAAACCTCCCTCCAACTAACTGTAAGACCTTGATAAGTCTGACAAGAGTGAGGCTGACCCCTTCTTACACACAGAAAACATCAGGCAGAGTGAGGAGTATGTTGAAAAGGGCTCCCCCAACTTGAAGAAAATCAAAAGGGCTTATGAGACACACAGGCACACAATAAGAACACTGTAAGGCCTCTGCCTACACAAACACTATAGACAGGGAGATTTGATGACCTGGAATAACCCTAAAATAAAGTACTAGCAGGAACTAAAAGCTGACCTACATCAATACTACTAGACTGTCAGCCCAGGAAGAACACAGGACTCACCCAACAGACCCTGCAGCAGGGAGCCAGGTGACTGGCCCACCTATTCACTATGGGACCCAGCAACTGGACAAACATCAATCTTACAGTAGGACACCAAGATACACACTACCAACAGTTCACACTAACAGATCTGGAGAACCAAACACTAACCTGAAAGAGGAACATGGCAAAAGGAAACGGCAGATTGCAACCTCAAACATCCAGTGCCACAGGAGCGAATACAGGAGGCACTGAAATAGAAGACCCCAAAAGTAACACTGAAATGTCCGAAAACACAGGAATCTCTGAAAATATAGTGAATGAAATTAAAAGACAACTCTGCAAGGCCATAGAGGAAATCAAATTAGAAGTACTCTCCCAGGTAAAGATAAAAGTAACAACCTCTGTAAAGGAATTGCTGAGCACAGCTAAAGAAGAAATAGAGAAAAAAGTACAGGAACATGGGAAACTGATTGAAACCTTGAATGTACAGTGTAGAAAACAAGCAGAATTCATGAAGCAAACTGAAAGAGACATCCAAGAAACAAAAAATTCGATCTAAAGCATGCAAAACCATTTAAATGAAGCTGAGGATAGGATCTTGGACCTTGAGGACTGGATTGCAATTAGTGATCATGAAAGGATACAACTTTTAAAAATAACAAAGCAGCATGAAATGACAATCCAGAAGCTTCAAGATGATTCCAAGAGCAACAATATAAGATTAATAGGCATTAGTGAAGATGCTGGATTCAATACAAATGACATATGTAAAATATTCACAGAAATAATACGAGACAACTTTCCAAACATGGGGAAAAGTCTGATATGCAGATAAGTGAGGCATACAGAATGCCAAACAGTCACAACCAACATAAATCTACACCCAGACACATAATAGTTAAGATCTCAGACATACAATATAAAAACAGCTGTTAGAGAAAAAACACAAGTCACCTATAAAGCCCATTAGAATCACAGCAGACTTTTCTGCATAAATCTTCAAGTCAAGATGTGAGTGGAATGAGGTATTTCAAGCCCTGAAAGAAAACAGCTTTCAACCCAGACTGATGTACCCAGCAAAACTTTCATTCAAATTAAATGGAGAAATAAGATACTTCCATGACAAAGAACAACTGAAGAAATTTATGAGCACCAAACCAACCCTAGAAAGAGTGTTGAAATACATACTAGACAAAGATAAAAGTGACCACAACCCCCAGAACAGCAGAAAGAAACCACCAGGTAGGACAAGCAATTAAATAAGGGGGAAAAGCAGAAAGAAAATAATTAGAACATAACATGGCAAACTTGAGCCAGTATGTATCCGTGATATCCATAAATGTAAATGGCCTCAGTTTAACCATCAAAAGAAATAGGTTTACAGAATGGATCAAGAAACATGATCCCACAATATGCTGTATCCAAGAAACACATCTGACCCAAACGGAAACTCGTAAGTTAAAAGTCAAAGGATGGAAAACAGTATTCCATGCAACAGGAACCCAGAAAAAAGAAGGGGTAACTATTCTATTTGAAGACAATGTGAACTGCAAACCTAAAATGATTAAAAGAGACAAAGAGGATCACTACATACTTGTAAGCAGAAAAATTCAAGAGGAAGAACTAACAATCATAAATATATATGCATCAAATACAGGAGCACCCAACTATATAAGACAAATACTAAAGGACATGAAAAACCAAATACAGAAGAACACAATGATTACATGAGACCTTAATAGCCCATTGTCACAAAGAGATAGATCAACTAGAAAAAAAAGGTAGAAAAGAAGTAATAGAACTGAATTACCTGTGAACAACTGGACTTAGTAGATGTTTATAGAGTGTTCCACCCAAGCACATAAGAATACACATTCTTCTCAGCTGCACATGGCACATTCTCCAAAATAGATCATATATTATCCCATGAAACATTCTTAAGTAAAAGCAAGGGTGTTGAAATTATCCCATGCATACTATCTGACCATAGTGCACTCAAATTGGAAATTAATGGCAAAAGAAATTGCAAAACCTGCATGCATACATGGAAATTAAATAACAACCTTTTGAACAACTAGTGGGCTACTGATGAAATTAAGGAAGAAATAAAGCAATACCTACAATTTAATGAAAATGTGGAAGCAACCTATTGCAATCTGTGGGATGCAATGAAAATGGTCTTAAGAGGGAAATATATAGCAATAAATTGTTATATCAAGAAAATAGAATGAGCACAAACAACCTAATATTTCATCTCAAGCTACTAGAAAAAGAAGAGCAAGTTAAAGCCAAAGCTCATAGAAGAGAGGAAATAGTAAAGATTAGCACAGAGATCAATGAAATTGAAACAAAAAAAAGTACAAAGAATTAATGCATCAAAAGTTGGTTTTTTGAGAGAATAAACAAAATTGACAAACCTCTAGCTAACCTTATAAATCAAAAGAAAGAAAAAACCCAAATTCATGCAATAAGGACTGAAAAGGGGGAAATTACTACAGATCCCATGGAAATTCAAGAGATCATGAACACCTACTTCAAGAATCTCTACTCACATAGAGAGGAAAACACAGAGGAAATGGACAGATTTCCAGAAATATATGAACTACCAAAACTCAACCAAGAAGATATAGCAATTTTGAATAATACAATATCAGCTATTGAAATGTAATAAAAAACTTACCAACAAAGAAGAGCCCAGGTCCTGATGGATTCACAGCTGAATTCTACAAGAAATTTAGAGAAGATTCGATGCCAATACTGCTTAAACTCTTCAATGAAACTGAAAAGAAAGCAATCCTCCCTAAATCATTTCAGGAGGCAAGTATAATTCTCTTACAAAAACCAGAAAAAGATGAACCAAAAAGGAGAACTATAGGCCAATCTCACTAATGAACATTGATGCAAAGATTCTCAATAAAATACTGGCAAATAGAATGCAACAAATCATCAAGAAGATTATACATCATGACCAAGTGGGGTTCATTCCAGGAATGCAGGGGTGGTTTAACATATGCAAATAAAAAAATGTGATACACCATATCATCAGAGCCAAAAACAGAAACCATATGCTCATCTCAATAGATGCGGAAAAAGCTTTTGATAAAGTCCAACACATGTTCATGATAAAAACCCTTCAGAAACTCGGAATACATGGTGTCTACCTCAACCTTATAAAGGCCACCTATGACAAACCAACAGCCAATATTATACTAAATGGACAAAAACTGCAAGCTTTCACTTTAAAGTCAGGAACAAGACAAAGATGTCCACTATCACCATTCCTTTTCAATATAGTTCTGGAAACACTAGCCAGGGCAATCAGACAAGAGAGAGACATAAAAGGAATAAAGATAGGAAAGGAAGAAGTTAAATTATCGCTATTTGCTGATTACATGATACCCTATGTAGAAGACCCACAAAACTCCATTAAGAGACTGCTAGAGGTAATAAACAAATTCAGCAGTGTAGCTGGCTACAAAATCAACTTGCAAAAATCAATAGCATTCTTGTACACAAACAAGAAACTCACTGAGAGAGCAATTATGGAAATATCACCCTTCACAATAACATCTAAAAAAATGAAATACTTAGGAATCATCCTAAGAATGTAAAAGACCTATATGCTGAAAATTATACTGCACTAAAAAAAGAGATTGAAGAGGATATTAGAAAATGGAAGGATATTCCTTGCTCTTGGCTAGGAAGAACCAACATTGTGAAAATGGCCATATCCCCAAAACTGTTATACAGATTTAATCCCAGTGAAAATACCATCACCATAACTCACAGATCTAGAGAAAACATTCCTAAAATTCATTTGGAAACAGAAGAAATCTAGAATAGCAAAGGCAATTCTGGGCAATAAAGACAAGGCAGGAGGCATCTCAATTTCTGACTTGAAACTGTACTACAAAGCCACAATGATAAAATCAGCATGGTACTGGCAAAGAAATAGACCTGAGGACCAATAAAATAGATTATAAGATGCAAGTATAAGTACAAAGACACTCAGCCACTTGATATTTGACAAAGGGCTAAACATGTTCACTGGAAGGATAGCCTCTTTTAAATGGTGTTGGAAGAATTGGCTCTACACATGCAGAAGGCTGAAATGAGATTCATGCTTATCACCATGCACAAAACTAAAGTCTAAATGGATCAAAGATCTAAACATTAAAACAGAAACACTAAATTTCTGAAACACTAAATTTCTGTTGAAAGAATCAACAACTGGGATCTCATACTATTGAAAAGTTTCTGCACATCAAAGGAGATCACCAGCAGAGAGAAAAGAAAACCCACAGAATGGGAAAGAATTTTAGTCAGAAACCCCCAGACAAAGGACTTATATCAAGAACATATAAAGAATTGAAAAACATCAAGCCCCCCAAATTCAAAGACCCTGTCCACAAATGGGCATCTGAGATGAACACTCAGTTCTCAGATAAAGATATACAAATGGCAAATAAATACATGAGGAAATACATGAGTTCACCATCACTGGTTATTTGAGAAATTCAAATTAAAACAACATTGAGATTTCATCTCACTCCTGAAAGAATAGCTGCCATCAAGAAATCAAATGATAACAAATGTTGGTGAGGCTGTGGGGAAAAAGGAACACTGCTCCACTGTTGGTGGGAGTATAGACTGTTGCAAGCACTATCGAAATCAGTATGGAGAATTCTCAGAAGACTAGGAGTGGAAGCTCCATTCAACCCAGCTATTCCCCTCCTGAGTATTTTCCCAGAGGAACTGAAAAGGTCATATCACAGTGATATATGTGCACCCATGTTCATAGCAGCACAATTTTTAATAGCTAAAATCTTTGCAACAACCAAGATGCCCATCAACCGCAGAGTGGATGAAAAAGAAATGGTATTTTTATACAATGGAGTATTACTCAGCTATGAAGAAGGATGATGTTGAGGCCTTCATAGGTAAATGGAGACAACTTGAAACTATCCTCATTAGTGAAATAAATAAGAACCATATTTATAAATATCACATTGTGTCTCTAGTGTAAAAAAGAATAAGAACTGTAGGAGTAGTAAAACCCAGAATGTGTAATTTCTACTGTAAAAAAGAGAGGAAAAGAAATGAACTACCATATTACTGTTTTTTGTTAGATCGTGGAGTAGCACTGTTGACAGTCTGATTGCTTGAATGTGTACTTTGTATGTTTTAAATTTGTAACTTGAACAACTATTTCCAAAATGACAGTATATAAGTTATCAAGTAATCACTTCTCAGTATTTTTTGTTCTTTTCTTTTTTTCCCTTGGAATCTTGTATTGTTGCTACCCTTTTTTCTATTTTGTTTGTTTTGTTTTGTTTTGTTTTTTTAATAAAATTTAAAAATTTTTAAATTAAATTTAAAATTAAATTTAAAAAACAAATTTTAAATTTAAAAATTTTTAAATAAATTTTAAAAAAAACAGTAAATCATCAGTCAAATGCTAATGCTTATTCAAGACTCTGTAGTTATTGCACTGATCGTGCATTATATATATATATATATATATGGCAAGATCTTTTAGAGTAGTACTTTTCTATCTGAGCAACTTAAGTGGAAAACAATGAAGAACTTAGTAATATTCTACATTTGTAACTTAGTTTGTGCATTGGTAAAGAACTTTGTAGATTATTAAGTCCTTTCCCATGAATTATTTCTCCTTATGAAAGCAGATTTGTGAAGTATGCAGATCCTGTTGAAACTATGCATGTATAACATTTCAAAACCTGGTGGATAAACAAAGTTATCTTAAAAATCTCTAAAAAGACTATAGCTCAGTGTCATAATAAAATTATTATGGTTAAATGCAAATTATGTATAATTGCACTTCAAAAATATTAGATTTTTATAGTAACTAGGATTAATGATCAATTTCATCAGTGTATGCTTGTTTATGGACTCAGAACTGATACAATCTCAGATTTTGTTAGATTTTCATCAATTGTAGTAAGTTTTTGCATTACATTTTAAATATTCTTGCACTTGCATAAATATGCTTGCTCACAGCTGCCACTGACTCCTCCTAAGAAAGCTGCTAACCATTTTAGGCAAAGCAATCAAGAGTACAAGATGGAAAATAAAATGGAGCACAAGACAGTGAATAAAATGAAACGGGCCTGTAATATTTTAAAAATAGGTGGACGAATATAGGAACATAAAGGAATAGCTTTGTCACTGGAAAAAAAGACAATACAAGAAAGTTAGGTAAAAGAAAAACCATAATTACATCACTCACTTATACCATTTAACTGCCAAATTTTAAGAAAAAGTCTGTTGAAAATAACAAGTAACACAAACATATTTGGTTTTGAGTATGAACGTATTTACGATGTTCTGCTATTTCGAACTTGGCAGGAAGAGGTAAGGTATTGCCATGTTATTTTTCAGCTTATTTTCACCTATTTAATTTAGTCACAACTTCATTGGGTATTATTATTTGTACTGCTGCTACTATGAGTGGTGCTGTACAAGAAATAGAAAAATATTTCCATTTTATAGAGAAATTTTTATAATGACATTAATTTCTTCTTACAGACAAAACATTTCTACATCTTTATATTGAATTTTTAAAAACTGATTGTGATGAGACTGTCATTATCTCAATCCAAAGCCAGACCAAGACACTATAAAACACAGAGATCATCAGCTAATATCCATAACAGACACATACACAAACTTCTCAACAACATTTTGTCAAATATAATTCAACTTCACAGTTACTATGACACTGTGGATTTACCCCTCAGTAAAAGAGGATGGTTCGGTGCGTGCAATGCAATTAATAGAATAAAGAAGGAAAGATTCAGGCTGTGTGATCATCTCAATGGAAGCACAAAATGCTTTCCAATAAATTTAAGAAAGTGATCTAGGACAAGCCCAAAATTAGCATAGCAATGCTAAAATTTTCAGACTTTTTACCCAGGATTAGAAACAAGACTGAAATACTCATTTTGGCAAATCAATTCAATATATTACTGAAAACTCTAAGCAGGATTTTGGAAAGAAAGATAATAAAAAGTAGTTCAAATTGGAACTGATGTAAATTTGTCATTTGGTAGGTGACATTATCTTATATTTGGAAAGCTGCAGAATGGGTAAAATGGTAGAATTAATAAATGAATTCAGGAAAGTTACAGGATATAAAATGGAAGTCTAAAAAATTATATTGTCTTTATACACAATAGAAAAGCTATACCAAAAATTCAGAGGAAAAAAAGATCTTATGGACACTGGATAAAAATATTACAAGAATCAAAACTGGAGATCAGTATCTGTCATAAATGTGAATCAAATAAAACCACGACTCATAATACGATTTTATAAACTATAAATAAACCTAGATTTAACTTGTCTCATACATGTATTTGTATATATATACAGTCTCATATATATGTTTCATGCATATACATAAAAATATATATATATGGTTAATTTTGATATGTAAATTTAAGAACCATCTGACAGTTTGAAGTATAGGTTCTAGGCATGTCTGCATACATTGACATGTAAGCTGGTAAATTAGGAGGACCCACCATGGCTGTGGGTGGCTCTGACCAGCAGGATGACAGCCTGTGTGTAATAAACAGAAAGAGGAAAGTTTCTCTGTTTTGAATGAGCTCCAGTTTCCATCATACATTTGGATCCTGGACTTCAGTTGCTTCAGGCTTTTAACACAGCAGGACACCAGCAACTCTTCAGGGAGCTGCCAGGCCTTTCACTGCCAACCTCTACTGGATCATCCAGCTCTTCATCAAGCAAATGAGCATTTAGGGCTTTTCTAACTCAAATCCTATCAGTCTATATATACATATAGTCCTTTTTGTCAAGAATTTACAGAATGGCGATCAAGAACTCAAATAGAAACAATTGAACCCTTCTTCATTATAGGTGAAGATGTGAACTAGTACAACCACTATAAAAACCAATATAAAAATTCCTCCAAAACCTTAAAATAAAAATTTCATTTCACGAACTATTCCTCATCTAGATATCTTCCTGAAAATGTTAAAACATATTACAGTGATACATGCACACTGATGTTCATAGCTACATGAATCATAATAGCTAAATGTCATAGTGACCTATATATTTGTTAAGAGAAAAATGAGTAAATAATTATGGTACTTACACAGACAAGCATTGTTTTGCATACAGAATAAATTTCAGTCATTTGTAAGAAAATGGATGCACCTTGAGACAACAAGTTTAAGTGAAAGAAGTCAGACACATAACCTAAAATATTTGCATGGTTTTGCTTATATTAGAAAAACTATACATAATTTAAAGATCAAGATAATTGATAGATAACAGAAAACAGGAATATAGTTTTATGCAAATGAGAAAAAGAAGGGAAAAGTGATAAAAGTGAAGGAAAAAGAATAAAAAAATTAAGATGCAAAAGGGAAAAAAAAAACCCTAAAAATACATCTGACAGCAGTGGAAAAAATTTATCAGGTGATCAAAATCCATGTAAATATTTAATGTTTAGAAACGTACCCAGTTAAAGACACATGGCCATTTATTTATCTCTCTTGAAATGTTCCTCTTGCTTGATACCCGCATCCCATTTTTCTTCCCATTTTCTGAAACACCTTTAGAAACCCCCTTTTTATGTTTTTAATTACACTCTTGTGGCTCCTAGAATGACATAAAATGTTTATCTTTGAAGACTTTTTTTTTTTACTTTGGAAAACAACCAAAAGGCTCAGTGCTGGATTTTCCAGTAGATGGATTGAAAAGGAGTCACCATGACGTTCCTGTAGCCCGCCCTTCCATGGAATGGAACTCAGCACTGGGTCACGGAAGTTTGGATAACACCATGTAAATACATGGAAGGCTTCAGAAGGTGACAAGAATCACACAAAGTGGGTCATATGTAAAAGAAATATTTTTGTAAAGAATTAATTGTAGTTGTTTTTTACTGTGATTTTTAAAAAAAATAATTTCAACATTCATGTTCTATTGTGATCAAAACTCATACAGAAGTCTGTTCCTTTCCTCGGTAATGGCAAATGGAACTTCAAAGTTCAGTAACATTTAGATTAACATCCTCAAAAATGAGATATCATATTCAGTCTAACTTCTGTATTGAAGAAATTACAAAACCACAGTGAAATCAAGTTACTAAATATGGGGGAAGGAGTTCTTGTTCATAGATGAGAAGTTTCAATATTTCAAAATGTCACATCTTCCCAATATGATTCAGTGTGATCTCAAACAAGGTTTCACTAATGCAGACATCAGCATGATGATTCTAATGTATATATGGAGATGCAAAGAAGCTTGTAGATTTAATATAGTATTGAACAATAATAAGAACATTGGAGAAACAACATTACCTCACCATAAGACCTATTTTTAAACTATGGCATTCAGAATAATTACACACAATGCAACACATGTCAGCATGGTATTGATAGTTAAATATAATAAATATGTCAAAGCAACAGAATAGTGAGTTCAAAAATGCACCCATGAATAAAGTCAAATGATCTTTGAGAAAAATGCAGACAATATAATGCAGAAAGAATAGTTTCAGCCAAGTAACACTGAAACAAATATATAACCACAAACAGCAAAATGAATCTAGATACTGCTGATATACTATTCTGAAAATTAGCTCATACTGAATTACAGACCTAAATATGAACAGCAAAATATAAGACAGATGGAAGACAATAATGAAGAAAATCTAGATGACCTAGCGTTGGTTGTAGTTTTAGACACAGTACTAAAAGTGTGTTTGTTAAAAATTGATAAAATGAAATTAGCTAATACTAAAACTTTCTTCTCTGTCAAAGTCAACATCAATCAAATAAAAAGAAGCCACATAGTATACTGAAGAAAAATACTTAAGTTTTTTATTAAAGGTAGCATAAATTCACAAAATATGCTGGAAAATATTAAGATAAAAATTACATTGTCCTAGGATCACAGTTTCAGTAATTCTGATTTATAGCACATATACAATGCAATATCTGCACATACTTTCTGTACACAAAACAATATCTGTACATAAAAATGCATACAATTATCAGTTTAAAATGAAATAAAATTTAAAAGCACACATCCATAAATGTGCATTAAACCTAAAGCCAAAACAGAAAAGTAGAAATAAGCATACAAACAGGACATATATCTTAGTAGAAAACAGAAAAGATGCAAAAGATTACAAATAAACATGTAGAAAAGTCAGCCAGGCCAAATATCAAGAAGAAATAGGAGAAGAAAACATAAGGACCTATCATTACACTTCTATTAAAATAACCACAAATCAAAATAGCAAAAACACCAAATTTCAATGCACATGTGGAGTGACAGGAACAGAATGGTGGGCATCGTAAAACACTGCAGTTACTTGAGGAAACACTTTGGTGTGTTTTTACAAATATTTGCATACTTACCTCATGTTGTAGTGTGCCAATTCTTTAGCGTTTAAATCATTTTTTGAAAAAAAACTGCACAGATGTATTTACAATAACCTTATCCATGTTAACCAAAAATGAGACCCAACCATGATGTTTTTCTGCAGGTAAAAGAACAGAGAAATTTAGGTCTGTCTAGACAAGGAAATACTAGTCAGCTGACATGTAAGTGAAGGGAACTAGTAATGTGTGAAAAACACAGAGAAAACTCAGGTGCTTAGTATGACATAAGAGAAACCAATACAGAAAAGGGTACATACTGTGTGACTCCAACTGTAAAATGGGCTGGAAAAAGCAAAACTGTGGATGGAGTACAGCAACAAATGGCTTCTGAAGAAGACAAGAAGGAAGAGGTGGAGGAGCAAGAATGGTGAATGGTTCCAGGAGAGATGAATGGGAGGAAGAGAATGCTTCATGACTGTGAAACTATTCCATGTGATATTACAATAATGTATGTATCATTCATTTCTTTCCAAACCCATAGAGTGTACAATACCAAGAATGAAGGTCAATTTAAACTGTGGATATTGAATCAAAAAAATGTGTCAGGATAGGTGTATCAATTATTAAAAATATGTAGTTCCTTTTTAATGGGATTAGTGTTTATTGCAGACCCATTATCCTTGACACTAATTTGAATGCTAAACTGAAAAGATTTCAAGTCATTCATTTGCTGATGACTCTCACTCAGTGTGAGATCTGGAGAGGCGCACCCAGCACAAACTGCAGCTTGGTTGTGGGGCTGGTTTGAAACCTCCTCTGCCCTCTCAGTTCACCACCCTTGGAGTCAGCCTCTTACAAATTTTAGTTCGTGTAAAAAAATCAAGACAAGTTCCTGGCCAGGGATGTCACTTCTAGTTCATTTTCCAATAGAATTCCCATTTCCACTTGAAATTCCAGTCCTGGTCTGTTCTGTCCTTAATTCTTCTAGTATTCTGCCCTTCAGATTTACCACCTGTATTACTCATCAAACTCTGCTTATAGCATTCTAAAGACTTCTCTGGCAGCATCTCCAAACTTTTCAAATTTCTCTCACAGATCACTTCCAACGGCCTCTAAACCATATGGTTGAAAATAGTCACATCGATGACTGCATTTTTCTGGTTCCAATGTTCCATGTTTGTCACTTTCCTTTCACTGGGACAAAATACCTGATACCCAATAGTGGAAGGTGAGGCTCATTTTGGCTCCTGGTTTTCGAGGGTCCCATCTGTGTTGACTTATTCAGCAGCACAAAATAATGGTGGGGGCACTGTCAGCAAGTAATGTGTTCATTCCCCTTATGACAGCAGGGAGCAGAGAACAAAAGAGGGGGAGGCTGGGACAAGAGTGCACATTGCAATGTCATGCCCTCTGTGGCTCAACACTTCCCACTAAGCCCACCTGCTAATACCATAACCAGCCACCATCTCATCACTAGCTCAGCTCACTTATTAGTGCAGTACCCCAGCCTACAAGCCTCCCAAGAGCCTAACCTCCGAACATAGGAAATTTGGGGTGAACTTTTGAGGTCAAAGCCATAGTATTCCATCCCTGCCCCTCAACATTTCAGGTCAAAAAATTATTTTTAGTGCAAAGTGCATTTAGTCCTTCTATGAGAGTTACCACTTAACAATTTCGGCATTGTCCAAAAGTACAAGTTCAAAGTTTGCTCAAAGACTCATGGTGAGGCTTAGATGTGACTACCCTAAAACTCAAAACTTAAGAAGTGCTTCCAACATAGAGTGTTACAGGGTAAATCTTCCTTCCAACTCTATGTATCTCCTATAAAAACACCCAGAATGTGATATTTTACTATGTCTAATAGAGGCAAAATTATTCCCAGGATTCTTCTTGATTTCTCTTACTGAGGTATCATTAGAGGCACATGTTTATTTAATCATTTACTCTTGTTCACTCCATCTTTTGCTGTGAAGCATGCTAATGGCAGTAAAATATTTCATTGAGATTAAGCTAATATTTCACTGATACCTAATACTCTACTAAGAAGTATTTCATACATTCATTGGTCATTTCCTTAGGAATCCAAAAACATGCTCTGTATCTTTAGAAAAATGATTTAAATATGTAATCATCACATCTCTGGAGCCATTTAGCATGAGTTATTGGGTATGGAGGGAAGAGTATTTAAATCTGCTTTTCCACATAAATGTTTTATGTCTTATACTTTGTTTAAAAATATTTCTGGGACCAGGGATTTAGCTCACTGGCATAAATGCCTGCCCAGCAAGTGCAAGGTCGTGATTTCGATCCCTGCAAAAAAAAACAAAAAAAAACAAAAAACAACAACAACAACAAAAAACAAAAAAAACAAACATTCCATTGACTTTAATTTGTTGTTATTTTTCTGAAAAATACGTAAGTGATATCTCAACACTGGTTTAAAGCAGTTATTGATTTATCCTCACAACAATATGAAATCACCTCCACCAAATAGATTTGCAAAAACTATTGGAATCTACTACTCTGAATCACCTTATTGGCTCCTGTTTGCCCAGACTGCCTTTTCAACCTCTAAATTCTTGATACAAACTGTAAAATTAAGCAAATTTCAATCAGCAACCTAATTTCTTCAAATTAGCTGCCAGAATATTGGCAGGTACTGTGTTGAATCTGTGCACTCACACTAGTCTTATTAAGTCTCCCTTCCCTTGAGGAACTTTTAAATGATCGTTTTCATTTACTCAAATCTTTTTTCTTTTTGCTTCTTAACAGTTTCAGCAGTGCAGTGTAGTCTGCACAGTTGAATCCGTGCTCATGTGCTGTTAGATTTTTTAAGATTTGATACCCACTGCTGCTTTCTTAACTGTATTTTTAAATTTGATTTTCTACTTTTTGTTGACAATGTTAGAAATAAAATTATTTAATTAGGACTTTTACCCTCCAACCTTGATGAATTTATTTCAGGCCATGCTTTTCATTTTCTAACACTGGCTTTGATATCATATATACTGTTTAATAGAAGTAGTTAGAATATATAAAGCCTTGTTACATGTCTCCCTGGGAAAATATTCAGTTTTTCACAATTTAATGTAATATCGCTATGAGTTTACTACAAATGTTTCTTATTTGATTGAAGAAACTCATTTTATACTTAATTTGCTAAGAGTTTAGACCCTAAATCATGTGTAATTAGGCTGAATATTTAACTCCGTGCAAGATTACCTATCTGCTATTTTATTAATTTAGTAAATTGCATTGTTTGACTTTTCAATAAAACACAAAAATGGCATAAAATTCATTTTGAAAAGATTTATCATACATTGTATAAGCATGGATTATTAGAATAACTTCTTGGTGGCAGTGCTATAATGTGTGTTCAAGAGAGAGATTAGTTTGAAATTTTAAAAGACCGTGTTTAGAATTTGCTCTCTGCTTTGTGCAGCCCTCATAAAAGAAGCTGTGGGATACTCTTAGATTCTCCATTTTCTTTTTCTTGGGATGAAGGGAAGTTGAAACCAAGTCTCCCTGTTCAATTCTGATGGACTTTGAAATTTCTGTGTTTTTCAGTTGCCTAAAACTATAGATCATTCTGCCTCAGAAAATTAAAAACAGGGAGTATTGCTGTTCGCCACCCGTGGGTCACACGCTTTTATCTGGGAAAAAAAAGCACATTTTTAAAACATACTTGATAGCATTAAGTACTCAAGATATTTAACTGTCTTTCCTTGGGGGTTGTTTCATCTTTTCCAGTAAAAAATTAATTAGTTTTATTTTTGAATTTGACTTGCTTCAATAGTTTCAAAGCTAAAACAATCTTTTTGTGTCTTATTAGTTTCTACATTTAAAAATGTGTGAATTTAACTTTGCTTGTAAAATTGCTAGCATAAATATCTTCTTAATTCTGTATATACTTTTTTTATTTTAAAGAGAATAAAACAAAAGAGGGCATAACAAAGTAGATAAGAACAGACAATATAAGCAACACAGCGCTTTACAATAAAACACCGGGCACTAACAGTAGCTATCAAAATATCGCTTTCTCTGATATAGTTGAGCATACATCCAAATGCAATAATATCAACATAACAAAATAGTATAGAACCATTAAAAAGAATGAAAGAATTACAGGAAATTCTGAACTGAATAACAGAGAATGAACAAAGGCTACTATAAAATCCAATTTTCAATTAAAAATTTGTATATACTATCACATATATTAAAATCCCAATAAGATACAACATGATAGAACTGATGGTAATAGCAGAGTAGAAGCATGGTAGGACTTCTAAGCAAGATGATATTAAATCAGCAATGGCTGCCATAATGTTTTGTTTTCTTCATAAGAGCTGTTCATATCATCATGCATAATAAAGTGAAACAAACAATAAAATCATTCCAACTGATGAATGAAAACATTGAAAGGCTTCAAAGCAGTGAAATGGGAAATCATGATTACCATAAAATCTTATATTCTCTTACCAACTCTTATACTAGGGAGACTATACAGTATTTACACATGTGACTTTTGTTTATTTCGCTTATGAGTATGGTCTCAAGTCGTGTCCATTTATTTATAAATATCTCAATGTGATCATTCTTTATAGCTGAGTAGTACTCCATTGTATAAAAATGCCACAACTTTTTTACTCATTCCTCAGTTGATGGGCACTTAGGTTGTTTCTAAGATCTATCTATTACAAATTGTGCTGCTATAAACATGGGTACACATATATCACTGTGGTATGATGTTTTCAGTTCTTCTGGGAATATGCCTAGAAGTGGAACAGCTGGGTCAAATGGGACTTCTAAATTCAGCTTTTTGAGGAATCTCCAGACTGACCTCCACAGTGGCTGCACCATTCTACACTCCCACCAACAGTGCAGAAGAGTTCCTCTTTCCCCACAGCCTCTCCAGCATTTGTTGTTGGTAGTTTTCTTTATCCTGGCCATTCTTTCTGGGGTGAGATGGAATCTCAGTGTAGTTTTAATTTGCATTTCTCTAATGACTAATGATGATAGACATATTTTCATGTATTTATTGGCCATTCATATTTCTTCATCTGAGAACTACATGTATTCATTTCAGATTCCCATTTTTGGATTGGGTCTTTGAATTTCGAGGGTCTAAATTTTTTTAATTCTTTATAACTTCTAGAGAGAAGTCCTTTGTCTGAGGGACAGTCCATTAAGATTTTTTCCCAATCTGGTGGTTTTCTTTTCACTCTGCTGGAAATCTCTTTTGACATACAGAAACTCTTTAATAAGATGTGGTCCCAGTTATTGATTCTGGGAAGTATTTCTCGTTCAGGTTGATTTTTGTTCATGAATTCTCTACCTACCCTATATCTTTGAGATTTTTACCAACTTTGTCTTCCAACAGATTTAGTGTTTCTGTTTTAATATTTAGATATTTGATCAATTTAGATTTTAATTTAGTACATGGTGATGGGCACGGGTCTAGTTTTAGTCTTTGGCATATGGATAGCCAATTTACCCAGCACCATTTGTTAAAGAGATTGTCGTTCTTCCAGCAAGCATGTTTGGCCCCTTTATCAAAGATAAGGATCTTGAGTGAGTTTGTGGTTATGGTTGTACCTTCCAATCTATTCCATCAATCTTATGTCTGTTATTATTCCAGTACCATGTTGATGTATAACAGTAGCTTTGTTGTATAATTTCAAGTCAGGAATTGTGAGGCCTCCTGCCTTGCCTTTGTTGCTTAGAATTGCCTTTGCTATTCTAGGTCTCTTCTGGTTCCAGATGAATTTTAGGAATGATTTCTCTAGATCTATGAGGTATGTTAGTGGTATTTTGATTGGGATTATATTGCATCTGTATAGTAATTTTGGAAGAATGGCCATTTTCACAATGTTAGTTCTTCCTTTCCATGAAGAAGGGATGGCTTTCCATTTTCTGAGGTCCTCTTCGATTTCCTTTTTCAGGGTATTATAATTTTCCTTGTAATAGCTCTTTTACTTCTTTTGTGAGCTTAAACCCTAAGTATTTCATTTTTGGATGCTAGTGTGAAGGCTGTGGCTTCTCTTATTTCTCTCTCAGTATTTTTGTTGTTAGTGTGTAGGAATGTATTGATTTTTGAGTATTGACTTTGTATCCAGCTACCTTGCCGAATTTATTTATTGTATCTAGGAGTCTTTCAATGGAGTTTTGAGGGTATTCTATTCAATTTATTGATTTATGTATGTTGAACCATCCCTGCATCTGTCTATTTCTTCTGTGTTATCGAACCTATGAGAGTAGAGGTTTTAGAAATAGGAGTTGATGATCTTCTGTATTTCTGCTGAGTTTGTAGTAATTTCACCTTTTTCATTCCTTATTGCATGAATTTGAGTTTTTTCTTTACTTTTTAAAATAAGGTTGGCTAGCAGCTTATCAATTTTATTTATTCTTTCAAAGAACCAACTCTTTGATTCATTGATTCTTTGAATTGTTTTCTTAGACTCGATTGCATCTGCAAATAATGATAATTTAACTTCTTGTTTTCCTATCTTTACTCCATTTATTTCTCTCTCTTGTCTAATTGCTCTAGCTAGTATTTCCAGTACTATGTTGAATAGGAGCGATGATAGGGGACATGCTTAACTTGTGCCTGATTTTAAGGTAAAGGCTTTCAGTTTTTGGCCTATTAATATGAGGCTGGCTGTTGGTTTGTCATAGATGGCCTTTATCATATTGAGGTAAAGACCATCTAATTGTATTCTCTGTAAGGTTCTTATCATGAATGAGTGTTGGGCCTTATGAAAAGCTTTTTCTGCATTTATAGAGATGATCATGTGGTTCTTACTTTTGGCTCTAATAATATGGTGGGTTATAAATACATAATTTATAAATCAATTTATTGATTTATGTATGTTGAACCATCCCTGCATTCGTGGTATGAATCCCACTTGTTCATGGTATATAATCTTGATGGTTTGCTGCATCCTGTTTGACAATATTTTATTGAGAATTTTTACACCTATGTTCACTAGGAGATTGGCCTATAGTTCTCTTTTTTAGTTGGTTCTTTCTCAGGTTTTGTTATTAGAGTAATATTTGCTTCCAAGAATGACTTAGGAAGAATTGCTTCCCTTTCTATTTCATTTAAGAGTTTGAGGAGTGTCGTAATTGTGCTCTTTGTATTTCTTGTAGAATTCCGCAGGCAATCCATCTGGGAGTGGGCTCTTCTTTCTTGGTAAATACTTAATTACATTTTCAATTTCATTAATAGAAATTGATTTATTTAGCAGTTTTACATCTTCCTAATCCAGCTTTGGTAGTTCATATGTATCTAGGAATCTGTCTATTTCTTCTTAGTTATCGAACCTATGAGAGTAGAGGTTTTAGAAATAGAAGTTGATGATCTTCTGTATTTCTGCTGAGTTTGTAGTAATTTCACCTTTTTCATTCCTTATTGCATGAATTTGAGTTTTTTCTTTCCTTTTTAAAATAAGGTTGGCTAGCAGCTTATCAATTTTATTTATTCTTTCAAAGAACCAACTCTTTGATTCATTGATTCTTTGAATTGTTTTCTTAGACTCTATTGCATTAATTTCTGCTCTGATCTTTATAATTTCCTCCCTTCTTTGGGCTTTGGGCTTGACTTGCTCTTCTTTTTCTAGATGCTTGGGTTGTAGCATCAGGTTGTTTTATTTGTGTTCATTTGTCTTCCTGATGTGGGAACTCAGTGCAATAATTTTTCTTCTGAGGACTGCTTTCATTGCATCCCACAAATTCTGGTAAGTTGTATTTGTATTTTTGTTTGCTTGTAGATATTGTTTAATTTTTTCTTTAATTTCCTCCATGACCCACTGATTGTTCAAGAGTGTACTACTCAGTTTTCATGTCTTTGTGAGGTTTTTGCAGTTGCTTTTATCATTAATTTCTAATTTCACAGCACTATGATCCAATAACAGGCCTGGGATAATTTCAGTTCTTTTGCATTTACTTAAATATGTTCTTTGGGCTAGCATATGGTCTATTTTGCATAATGTCCCCTGTACTGCTGAGAAGAATGTATACTCTGATGTTGTTGTATGAAAAACTCTATATACATCTATCAATTCCATTTGTTCACAGGTGTGATCCAGTTCTGTTATTTCTTTGCTGATTTTATGTCTAGTTGATCTGTCCCTTTGTGCCAATGGTGTTTTAAGGTTTCCTGTTATAATTGTGTTATTGCTTATTTGATTTTTCATTTCTGTTAATATGTGCTTTGTATAGCTGGGTGCTCTGGAATTTGGTGCATATATATTCAAGATTGTTATCTCTTCCTCTTGAAGTTTTCCCCTAACCAGTATGTAGTGACCTTCTTTATCTCTTTGGATCATT
>PVJX010000478.1:0-10410 GCA_004027295.1 Dolichotis patagonum | reverse complement strand
ATCTTTATGCTGTTGTATCTTTACCTTTCCATTCCGTTTAATTGCCTACCTTGCTTGGTAGTTTTATCCTATGTGTATCTAGAATGTTTTTCAGTATTCTTTGTAGGGTTGGTTTGGTCTTCATGAAGTGTTTCAGCTGTTCTTTGTCATGGAAGTATGTTATTTCTCCACTGATTTTGAAGGACAGTTTTGCAGGGTACGTCAGTCTCGGTTGGAAGTGGTTTTCCTTTAGGATCTGAAATACTTCACTCCATGCTCTTCTTGACTTCATTGTTTGTGTTGAGAAGTCTGCTGTGATTCTGATAGGTTTTCCTTTATAGGTGATCTGTCTTTTCTCTCTAACAGCTTTTAGTATTCTGTTTTTATTGTGGATTTCTGGGATGGTGATTAATATGTGTCTGGGTATAGTGTTATTTTGGTTTTGGGTATTTGGAGTTCTATATGCTTCACTAATCTGTATGTCAGTTTCCATTCTAGTGTTTGGGAAGTTTTCAGCTCTTTCTTCTTTAACTAGCCTCTTGATATCTTTTGGGATGTTCCTTTCTTTTTCATTTATCCCTATTAATCTTGTGTTATTTTTCTTTGCATCATCTTGCAGGTGTTGAATTTTTATTTCCTGATTCTTTTTTGTTTTTAAAAGATCTTTCCTTTCCTGTTCACTAGCTGCAATCTTATCTTCTAGGTTAAATTCTATCTTCACTTTCATTGAGGCAGTTCTGACAGCTTTCAATACAATTTTTGTTTCCCTGTATATTTCTTTGAATCTGCTTTATGTGTCCTGATTGTTTCTTATAATGTTCGTTCAAGGATTCTATCTGTTGGCTTTGTTCCTCTAATTTTTTAGCTGTGTCTTCACTAGATATGTCCAGTATTTTTTTCACTACTTTATTATTTCTTCTTTTACCTGGGCAATTATTTCTGATTTGAAATTCTCCATAGCTTCCTCTAGTTACTTCTTTATTTCAGTTGCTATCATTTCAGTCATTTCAGGTGTATGGCTTCTATTTTCTTTATGTACATGGCTCCTAGGCTTTCTTGGGATGGGCTGGAGATTTGAGCCTGCCTTTTGGTCTTTCCTTTTGTCATTTTTATTTCCTTGGTTTGAGTGGTGTTCCAAAGCTTCCTCTGGTTGTGTGGCAAATCACCTCCTGCACCCTAGCTCCTGTAGCAGTCCCAATTCTCCTACAGGCTCTTGGCTCCCTTAATTGAGAGGCAGAAGCTGGGCATGGAGACCTGGGGCCAGCAGTACCCTTGGAGCACAATCGCCTGTCCTAGGGGGGTGGATATGAACTCAACCGCTGGCGGTGCTTGTCTTATGCTCTCCCCAGGCCAGTCCAAATGGCCATAGAGTCCTCCTGCACAGTCTCTGCCTCCTGAACTGAAAGAAGGCAGCTGGGCACAGTAGACTGAGGCCCTGGAATCTGCTGGACCCAGTCCAGCTTCCCCAGTAGCTCCCCAGAAACTCAAATGATAGGAGGGTAGGTCTCCAACTCTCCCTGTGGCACTGGGACTCGCCTCGTGCAATCCCAACTCCCCTGCAGGCTCTTGTCTCCCTCATTCTGTATATTCTTATTTGCATTTTCAATGTGTAGGAATTTTTAGGAATGCTTACATATTTTATTTTTTATTTTGAAATTAATATTTTGTTTCCTCTTGGTTATCTTTGCTAGAGCTCTTCAATCTTAATGATTTTTTGAAGAAGTTTTGACTTATTGATTTTTCTCTTTCAATGACTAATTTCTATGTTTTCCATTTTAGCTTTTACCTTTACCAATTTCATCCATTTATTTATCTGTATTTAATTTGCTTATTATGTTTCATTTCTGAAAGCAAAAGCTTGGAAAACTAATGTTTCTCACTTCTTTAATAATAGAGTGTACTGGATCCAGTTCATAGAACATGATGAATAAGGACTCTAACACTCAACAGCCTCTACCATTTAATTTCCATTGACTTATATATTTTTATTTTTGTATTTTGTTACTTAGAGTTAGAAATATTTCTCATATACAACATGTTTTGAAGTATGTATACATAGCCTAAGATAGGACTTTTACACTACAAAGTTACAAGGATTAATATAGCTACACTCAGTGAACATTGATTTGTGGCAATTATATTTGGATTCATTAAAAATATTTCTTAATTTCTCTTGTAGTTCTTTGATGCATTATTAAGAGTTACAAATGGGAATTACATAATTTCCAAATTGTTTTGTAATGTTACATTTATTATTTTAATTTATTTCTATAGTAAATTACTATAATATAAAATAAACATTATATTATCTCAGCTCTTAGAAATTCACTAGTAATACATTTGATAGCCCAGTTTTGGATCCCACTGATTAATCTCTGTGTGGCTGAGAATGTTTTTGCTTCAAAGTATTGTCCAAAAATTTTTTATAGCTTTATTGTATTTTTAAATTATTTTATACACTAATACCTAAAATACTATTACTAAAATATACAAATATTTTGCATGTTACTCAATTTCTTCCAATTTGAGTGTCTTATTTTAAATATCATTTAGTATATATGTCATGGTTTATATCGGTGGCCTCCAGGCCTCATGTATTGGCATTGTGAATTTTTGATTGGTTCATTGTCTAGTGCTTGGATTGGTGGTGTCACTGCTGCACCCTTCTAGGGGGTGGAGCCAGGATGTTATGTAATGGCAGGAAGAAGGTGTGTCTCTCTCTCTTGGCGGTTTCCGCTTGCTGTTTGCAGCCGCCATGAACTGTACAATTTCTCTTATAACTTATCTTTGTTTTTCTTAAAGTGTAGTCCTCAAAGGAGAAATTCCTCTTCTACCTGTTTGACAGTGTATGTTTTGCCTATGTTTTAGTCTTTACTATTACTCTGTATTACTTCTGAGGTTAGTGATAGCAGTTTCAACATTTTAAAATATTATTTCATGCTGTCATTTCTTCTGAAAAGACATCTGCTATTCATGCCATTGTTCTTTTTTATATACTATGACCATTTTCTCTGACAACCTTTAGATTTTCTCTCTCTCTTTTTTTTAGTTTTACCAGTTTTATTTAATAGGCACCATTGTGATTTGCTTTACACTTACTTTATTTATATTCACATATATTTGAACTTTCTTAATCTGAAGTTTTTCTCTCAATGTTTGTAGAGAACACTTGGCCCTCTATCTGTATGAATTTCTTCTTTCAAATTACTCACATTACTTCTCAAATTGTAGTTAAATATAGTGTCTGCACACCATTCCTCGAGAAGTTGTAGTATTCTTTTTTTCTCTTTATTTCAATTAGAATAATTTCTATTGCAGTCTTTTTTTAACTCAATTTACATACAATTTCTATTCATCCACTTTTTCTAAATTTCCCATCAAAATATGTGTATTTTTTCATTTGAGAACATCTTTTAAAATATGCTAACATTTCATGGCACTTTTGTAATAACTTCAACATCTTGGTTCAGTTTTGTTTCTGTTGACTGATTATAGTATTTTTTCCAAAAATAGCTAAACTTTACTCTTTCCAAATATAATAACTATTATGCTGAATATTCTAAACAGAGATCAAAATAAGCATGCCTCATTGCAGAGTACAGAAAACAATGTATTGAAGCTAAATAAGTTTTCATACTTGAGTTTACACTACCGCTTTCCTTTCATTGAACATTCACCTTGCATTTAGTGATGGTTGATACACTGTGTTAACCTGGGAAGTCTAGAAGCTTAACTAAAAAACTCAACAGCTCCACCCCCTGGTTGTTGAGGATAGCCCTTACCTCTAGAATATTGTCCATTGTGTGAACTTGAGAAGTTTACAGGTGTACCCAATTGACTCAGCAGGGAGCCAGGATCCCCAGCTTGTGAAGGAGGAGGGAGCTGAGATGTCCTGAGTGCTACCCCCACCCAAGGAAAGGAAATCTGCAGAAAGGCCTGATTGCTCTGTCTTCAGAGGAGTGCCAGTCTTTGTCCCCAGGTGGAATCATCTCCTGGCTTGTGGAGCAGGCTGGTGGATCAGCTTTTGCTTGGAACTCTTCAGCGCTCTGTCGCAGACCCATCGCCTCCTGGTAGACTTGTGTGGGACACTGCAGTGACTGTGGGCTCCAGCCCTTGGCTGGCCGTGTCAGTATCCATGTGCAGACACCCTCTGCACACTCCCTCCTCCGACTGTGGCTGGCCATCCTAAGCCAATAAGCCACACATCCTAAGCCAGTGTGTAATTTCTAACACATTGGTATATCTTTGATTGCATCTGTTTTTCCAATAAACTTTAATACATATATGATCATCAAGGCCTATAAATCATTCCATAAAAAAGCAATCTATTTAACTCTGTCCTCCAAAAAGAATATTCCAAGTTTGTTTCATCACAGAAATTGAGGAGGAAACTGCCTAAAATTTCTTTGGTGAAAGCTAGATTAATTGAAAAATGGATAAAACTACACAGATATTTATTTTTAATGCATAGTACTTGACTATTTTGAAAAAGACTTTCTCAATGTAGATTAATTACTTCATTAAAACAAGTCTGAATAAGTAAGAATAACAAAATGCTTGAAATTAATAGAAAAATTATAAATTATATGCCTATTATTTTGATAAATTAGTCATTTTATAATGTTTTAAGAGGACACACAGTCTTTACTTTGTTTTGCTTTTACTATTGCAAGAATATGTTCAGTTAGTTTTGTTTAGTTGTAATGAATTTCTACATAGAAATATTTCTCTAAACATCTTCTGTAGTTTAAGAAAATGCCCTTGTACAGACTAACAGAAATTAATTTACATGTAGCTTTTATAAAGAATCAAATATAACTATGAAAATCTGATTACTCTGCTCTAGTCAATTAAATGAAAATATGGCAGTAATGAAAACCATTTTGAAGGACGAAATTCAGAGAAACCTGGTCATGTTTTAAATTATACTAGCATCTTATATCAAAAATTAAAAAGATTGTCCTAATTTCTCTGAGTATTTTAAGACATTTTTTCTCCGCTTGATAGCAAAAGTATCTCACCAAGTTAGACTAGAAAATTCAAAATGAGTATTCTACAGAAAAAAATGTAAAATACATATCTGATCATAATTTAAGCAATACATTTCTTCCAGGCATGGCAGCACCTGCTTGTAATCCCAGCATTTGAGATACTGAGGCAGAAAAGTCTCACGAGCTTGAGGCCAGCCTGGGGTACATAGTGAGTGTAAGTCCAGCCTGAACTACACAGCCAAACCTTGTCTCCAAATGCTTTTTTTAAAACAAAACAAAAATATTCTCTTTTCAAATATTTCAAGAAGTTAACAAAATACCAAAGATTTAAAGAGTCAAAATTAAAAGCAGTACAAAAATGATGGGGATCGTCTCCCCCAAGGTGGACAGAAAACAACTGCCTTTGGGTCCAGTTCAGCACAGTGCCACTTTGAAACTCTGCCCTGGATTCATGGATGAGCCACAAGTGCATCTCTTCACCTGGCAGAAAAAATCCTGACTTCCAGCCTGAGGAGATTACAAAGCTTAGAACAGTGGATTCCCTGAATTAGTTCTAGAGTTCTGGCATTTTAAAAAGGCAGCAGAATCATGAAATCCTTAAAAAAATTTAGCATATGAAAATGCTTTTAATTACCATTTTGTTGCATAACACATTAGTAAATACACTGTAAATGCACAGTGTATTGTGTCTTGCTTTCCTTCCTTTCCTCAACTTAGGTCCTTGACATTGAGTCACATCTGCAACTTGGTTGTTGTGTTTTCAGGCAGTATCACTAACTCACAAAGTTGTCCTGGATGGGCTTGGTCTCTCCATCTTGCTGGTTCCATCTGTCAGAGTGCTGGGATGACAGATGTGTGCCACAATGCCTGTCAATCTCTCTTTCTTCTGTTCTCCTGAGAACTTGAATATTCCTCTACATTTTGAAGGACTCAGTGTCAATGTCCACGGGGTCATGAAGAATTTTAGTAATAAAGACATTTTTGCCAAGTTCTTTTAGCTCACTTTTTCTTCTAACTTGGTTTTTGGTGATTGGTCATGTGATTTTTTTCATTTATTATTCACAGGATCTGGTTGAGAGTGTTTTTCCGTGTCCAGCTAGGATGTGCAGAGAAGGCAGGTGGTATCATCTCTCCTACTGTTAGGTGAAGGCAGCTCCACTTTGCAATTATAGCTCCTGAAAGAGAAGAATATTGAAATTTATGACCAATTTGAGTCAGAGCGCCATTTGGATTGGAAATAAATGTTCACAATAGTTTTCTCTGATTTTGCCCAGTGTACTGCTTACTGCCAGGGTGCAGTACATTAAGATGATCAGATGTATAAGAAAAGATATTGCAAAAAGAAACTGCTGAGAAAGCCTGCTCTCTAGGTGCATCAGCCTTCGCTGTGATCCTGCCATTGTGTCTCAAACCCCTCCAAGTTAAAAAATGTGTCACTGAACAACACATTGATTTAACATTACGCCGGCTACACATTTTCATGACATAATGTTTATTTAAAAATCATTTTCATGCAAACTAAAGCAAAAAAATCAACAATTAGTTGTTGAATCTATAAAGTAGCTAGGCAAGTAATCTTAACTACACTTCCAGTCTCTTCTACAGAGTATTCTTGATTTTCATTTATGTAGTTTATTACTCAGTCAAAGGTGACCTATAGCTGATTGAATAATATTTTAGGGCATTTTTATTATTTCATTAATCACCTTAAAATTGCTAGCATTTTTGTTAACATTGTGTATTATAGTAAAGACAAGTTAAAATTTCATTTAAATAATTTTCTCTACATATAACTGTTTTCTGAGGTCACATGATTTTATTATTAATGCTTGATTAATTCAGAATAAATTTGGCTAGGTCAATCAAATATACATACTTTTCATATTGATCCATGTACCTAGTTTAGCCAAAATATTTTCACAAATGTCTTTACAGACCTTTTCAAACTTGTCCCATTGTTGTTGAATATTTATTTATTCCATTAAAATTGAATATCAATAAAATAGAATATTAACAATTAGAAATCTTCTTACACTTTAGATTACTTCAAAAACTAAATATTGAAGTTTAAAATTAACTTTGTGTACTACTTGAAATCTTATTGCTAATTTTAACTCTTCTATTATTAATAGAAATAATTTCAGTGTCACTCTTAACATATTTTAAGGGCATTTTTATCTGTACACTTCTTAATTTAGAGAGTATACTAATTTCCCATCGTATCATGGCATGGCATAATTATCAAAGATAATTTCATCAAATTTCATGATGGCATAATTATCAAAGATATTTGTATATTTTAATTATTAGTGAAAGTATGGTAAAATATTGACAAGTTAAGATTAGTTAGGGAAAGAAAAACAAAACTAGAGTATATTTTTAAAGTAATACACAATTACATTTTAACTATATTTATGGTTTTTAGATTTGTTTTTTCTCTCAAATTATATGGGTTTTGGAAACTAGAAGTCTGAGAGTTGCTCTTAATACATCAAATAATGGTAATTGAAGAACATCCACAGAGTGAAATTCCTCAAGAACCAGCTCGTTAAGCAGGAAAGGCTTTGAGTTGCTGGGCTGGGAAATTTTTAATGCCTGAACATAGGAGTGTTAAATGAGGCCAAACAGGAAAAGAAATACTTTCAGGAAATTACTCTTTGCACAAATTGGGGTAAAATTGTCCCTACTGTGCCTATGGGGTCCATAGAATGCTGAGGGAATCAGAAATAATGCACTTGACATTGTGAAGACAAATGGATTAAGAGGAAGAGAAAATTATGTAAATGTTAAAGTTGATCTTTATGATTCAAAAAAAAAATAATGAAGGGAAACAAAGCCTTCTATACAATCCATTTGACAGAACCTCAGTATGTAAAGACTCTTGTAAAACATTAGCAATTTCATGGCTTTAAAGACTTTACTCTTTATGAAGAGGCCTAACAGCGAGAACTTGGATCTCAGTGCAAGATACCATGGGATACGCAGAAGTGGAATGCAAATGCTGTGAGAGACACAACAAACAACACACTTTAACCAGCATCTTACTTGAGTTTCTCAAAGCTTCCCATGCATTACCTTCACCTAAGAAAATTTCAAAAATAACAATGATCTGGAAGGGTCTAATGCAAAATCATCATATTATCTAGGTAATTCTCCTAAGTCATAATGCTTACTGCACATTTAAATAGCTAAAACGTATTCATTCTGTAAGCCAATGTGGATTAGGCATATAAGGTAATACTATAGTTCTTATTCTTGAATATATATATATATATATACATACATATATACACACACACATACACACACACACACACACACACACATTCAGTCTTACATTTGTAATTTAACAAAATGAACTTCATTCTTCCTTCATCCAGGGTGCTACATCGCAGGGCAAGCTTGGAGTGTCACAACATGAAGGAGGTGACAGAGGAGTCTGCGGAGTTGGAGGCTGTGTTGGGTGAGTTGGGGTAAGTGTGAAAGAGGAGGGTATATTCTGGACTCAGGTCTCCCAGAAAGCGAGAAAACTTTGATGACTCATCTTCATCCCTCATCTAGATGACGGAAGAAATGAACGATAGTAAAGTTGCCATTTGTAAATAAATATACGACACAGAAAAGAATTTCTTGAGTTATTTTTATCATGGCATGCAAGGTATGTTGATATATTTTAAAATGTGTCCAGCCATTTTTGATGTTTTGTGAAAATTTTGTTTTGCTAAATTCAGCAGCCTAACTCTGAGCTGTTAGACCAGAGACCCTTTTATCCTTGTGGTTATGTAAAAAATGTGTTATTCAGAAGGAAAATAAAGGGACAGGAGGATAAGGGACAAAAATAAAGGGGTGTTTAAGATGCATTATGTACGTGTACCAACTCCATACAAGGAATGTAAACATTATTTACAGAAAATATGTACAAATAAAAATAGTAAATAATAAAATTGGGTAATTTTATTTTAGAATATGTTCAGTCCTGTCCAAGGAAACTTGATATTTTCTATAGAATTCAGGTTTAAAACTATTTTCCTGGCTGTCTGTTCACACAGATTGGGATGATTAGACTATGTATGAGTTTCAAAGATGCAACCTTCATGACTAAGGAAACAAAGTCGCTTACAGAATGCTTGTTATGCTTTGTATTTGGATATCCCCCCAATCCTCATATGGTCGGGGGCAGACCTTTCAAAGGCAGCTGAGTCTAGAGTTTGTGTTTGGTTCATTGTCTAGCACTGGGTTTGGCAGTGTGAGTGCTGCACCCACCCAGGGGTGGGGAGCCACCATAAAATATAGGGGAGGGAAGGAAGGGGCTCCTCCTTTTTGCCTTTTCCCTTTTGCTGCTTGTCACTGCCATGAAATGTTGCCCCTCAGCCACACCACTCTGCTTTAAAGTAATGACTGAAATCTCTAAAATCTGTAAGCTAAATAAAGCTTTCCTTCCCTAAGTTGGAGGGTCAGATATTTTTTTCCCAGTAACAAGAGAAAAGTAACCAAGACAATGCTCAAGCATGTCTTGCATCTTCAGAAAATTATGAGTTTGTTTTATTTTCACTGAGTATAACATGACATAATTTGCTTTGTTCAAGTGCCCAATAAATGGCAAGAAATAACCTTTGGAGAGGAGACAAGATGGCGGACTGGTAGGTAGCAGGAGAGAGACCCTCTCTGAGAGAGACAGCTCAAATGCCAGAATAAAACACCCTGGAGAGACCCAAACAGAGAGAGATAGACTCTCACAACACAGAAAGAAACTAAAGCCCAAAAACCCGCTCAAATAAGAGGTCCTGGGGCTACTATTAGTGAAGATAAGATCGGCGAGCACGGCACCCACCTCGACGCCTGAATTCCGCCCGACCTGAACAAGTGATCTGCACCAAAGCGATTGGCTTGAGCCGCCGGAGCCCGGAGCTGAACAGCCCGGCGTGCAGCTCGCCGGGACCGGCACTGCACACGACCCACCCAGAGGCACCGTGGATTCCCACCACAGCCGTGCTGAAGTCGGAGGTCGGGCAGTCCAGCAGTTCTTGGGGACACGGCAAGTGATGAGAATAAGACCCTCCCACGGGAAAGGGGAAACCAACTGGATGACATGTTGGATTTGGGCAAGACAGCCCTAACTCCATAAGGAAGTGGCTTCAGCTGGTTATTCCCCTCGCCAAGTGGATTGGTGGAATCTGCTTGGACTAGGCCACGCCCCTGGAAGGGACCCAGTTACTTCCCTGAGATCGGTGCACACTGACGCAGTGAAGGCCTGCAAAGGTTGACTGGCCCAGAAGGGAGGAGCTAGCACACACTGCCCGTGGGTGAACTCTAATCTCTGATAACCTATTGAAGAGGGCTAAAGCTCCTAGCCTGCGCCCTCTAGAGGAACCTTAAACAACAAGAAAAGGGTCTGGGAATTACACTGTACACTTGTATGGAAGGAACCAAAAACATGACG
>PVJX010000477.1:217999-253355 GCA_004027295.1 Dolichotis patagonum | reverse complement strand
GTTCTTTGAGGGATTCTATCTGTTTGCTTTGTTCCTCTAATTTTTTAGCTGTGTTTTCACTAGATGCGTTCACTATTTCTTTCACTGTTTTTATCAATTCTTCTTTTACCTGGGCAAGTATTTCTGGTTTAAATTTCTCCATAGCTTTCCCTATTTGCATATTTATTTCATTTGATATCATTTCAGACATTTCAGGTGTTTGGCTTCTTTTTTCTTCTATATACATAGCTTCTAAGCTTTCTTGGGGAGGGCTAGGTCTTTGAGCCTGCCTTTTGGTCTTTCCTTTTGTCATTTTTCTATATTTCCTTACTTTGAGCGGTTTTCCAAAGCTTTCTCTGAATGTGTGGCAAATTACCTGTTACACCCTCAGTTCCTGGAGGGGCAGTGGCTCCCCCACAGGCTCTTGGCTTCCTCACAGGGTCCTAACTCCCCTCTGTGGGCTCCTGGCTCCCTAAGTTGTAAGGCGAATGCTGGGTGTGGCCATCCCAGAGCCTGTGGAATCTCAGGCAGGCCAGGCCACCGTGCTTTGTCCCAGGCAGGTCTCCAGGAGGTTCCCTGCGAGTGAAGGGTGGGCCTACAGGTCCCAAAGAGTCAGGCCAGAATGTTGGTTTCTGAAAAGTTCCCGGTCCCAAACAGACCTGGCCAAGATGCCAGTCTCCACAATATTCCCAATCCAAACAGCCCGGGCCACTCTGTGGGTCCGAGAGTTTCGGGTCCCAAAGAGACAGGCTGCGATGCTGCTTTCTGGGAGACTTCCTGGGGGTGAAGGGCGGGGCTACGGCCCCAAACAGACCTGGCCCAGATACCGGTCTCCAGGCAGTTCCCTGCGGATGAAGGGTAGGCCTATCAGTCCCAAACAGTCACGCCAAGATGCAGGTCTGCGCAGACTTTCGATCCAAACAGCCCATGCCACTCTACGGGTCCGAGAGTTTCGGCTCCCAAAGAGACAGGACGAGATGCTGCTTTCTGGGAGACTTCCTGGGGGTGAAGGGCAGGGCTACCGAACTCAGCCATTTCAATAATAACATTAAATATAAATAGTCTAAACATTTCAATTAAAAAGCACAGAGTATGAGGTTTGATAAAGAGCAAGATCAGATATATGCTACCCACAAAAAAATCTATTTTAAATTACATGAATAAATAGATTGAAAGTAAAGTAATCAAAAAAAGTTAGGCCATGCTAAAACTAGTACAAACAAAGCTGAAACTGAGTGCGATGGCAAATGCCTATAATACGAGCACTCTGGGAAGCTGAGGTAGGAGAATCACAAGTTCAGGTGTGCCCTGGGCAACTTAGCAAGGGTCTATCTCAAAATAAATAATAATTTTAAAGTGGGCTTGGAATGCAGTTCAGTGCAAAAGGTCTGGGTTCAATTTCCAGAACCACTACCACCCCCCTTCCTGGCAAAAGGTAGATTGAAAAGAAAAGATTACCAGGAATAATGAAGTTCATTTTAGTGCAACAAAAACGTACGATACTCAAGAGGAAATGCAGATTATAAGTATTTACACACTAAAAACAAATACATAAAGTAAGATATATTTTAAAAATGATAAAACTACAAAAAGAAAGAGACAAACCAGCATAGTTCGAAATTGCAGCACAGATTTCTCAATCATTGATAGAGCAAGTAGACAGGAAACAGAAAAGAATGCACAGTAATAGTCTAGGTTGTAAAACAAATTGATTTAAGATTGCTCATTTTAAAGATAATGTCCTTATTCAACATACATGTATTTATGGGGTCCATGAAGAAGTTAGAAAGCAAATCTAATGCATTTTAATTATTTATACTATTTGTTACTGCATAACTTTTTTATTAGCAAATTTTTTGTGACTATATTAGTTATTAGAAATTCAAAGCTGCTAATGGGCCTGAAAGGGCATCAAGTGAGTTAAATTTGTAAACTCACAGCTGTCTCATTGCCTACAGAACTTGTAAGATTAGAATCTGAGCCAAGTGATCCTGTATATCAGCGTCTCTTTTCCCCAGTCACCATCATTTACTGTCCTTGGAGTGCAGGACTGTGAGAAACTTTCAAGTTCTGTAGACTAAAATTTGATACTGGACATCAGACTTAGAACAGGACCTAAAACATCCATGTAAAATATTAATTAGAAGAAGTTTAATGAAAAAAAGGATTGGTGCAAGAAACAAGTGGTGCAAATCAGAAGCATCCAAAGGATGAAATAAGAAGCAAGGTACAAGATCAAGCGTTACACTCCTGATGTGGTACCACCAAAAACATGTGGCTATCGAGCACTTGAAATATGGCCAGTCTAACTGAGGACCTGAATCTTGAATATGATAAACTTTAATTTAAATTTAAATTGTCACAGGTGACCAGTGATTACCATATTGGTCAGCATCAGGTATAGAGCTGAGCTACAGGAAAATTTCCAATTCATTTTTGGGGGGAGACCCTGTTTTACATGCAATGAAAATGTTAGCCTATCTGTCAATTTCCATTTTAACTAACTTATTTTAAATTTTAAAATGTCTGACTTTTAACTTTACAAATATAGTACATGTACCTGCTCCCCACTTAGTATTAAAGATTCCCACTGGAGAGGTTTCACACCTTTTTACTTTCCACTAGTTACTGTGGTTGGGATCTTTTGACTATGAGAGGTTGTAGGTGTTTTCTTATAGCGCTAAGCTCACAAACAATACCTTGGAAACAATAACTTCCACTGTGGCTTCCAACATAATGAAGGCCCAAGAGACCATCACTAGTAGGCTACGACAGGGAATGGGAAATCATTTCTGGGCAAATCCTTGAGGAAGTTATTCAGATTTATTTCTTTGACAATGTTAAGTTTACCCTTCCAGATTGACTAGGAATGGTTTCAAATAAAAGATTGCTGAATATAATAACCTAAAATCTTTCAAGTCAGTTAAATAGCCTGAATGTTTCCAGAAAATTTAGTTTGAGTGTTAGGCATCTAAGCCCTGTCCTTGATTGTATTGGGAAGTTGTTTGACAATATATCTTTTGCCTATGCTTTTAGTGTTCAGCCACTCAAATGGACGTGTTCTTATTTCAGATCATGTTAGCACAATAACTTCCACTTGATTTGAAAATAGTGATCTGGATAAAAAGAAAATCAATATCTAGTAAGAAAAAAGTGAATTATCTGTTTGGAGTTCTCTGTCCTTTTTCTTTTCTACCTGAAATGTGAGTAGGATCCTCTTCTTATATTTAATAATGTAGAAATAAGAAAAATGGAGTGTAAACTTTAGCAGGTAAGAGGGCCAGTGAATCACCTGAGGTATGGGTATTCTGACAGGCAGTCCAGATACTTGGTATCGAGTAGCTAAGTCATTGAAAGACAAAAAGTAGCTCTCATTTTTCAACCTTTTATCCAGATAATATGGAAAGAATCTCTCTAGGTTTGATAGGGACTTGAATTTCAAAGCTTTATGCAGTTGGTAAATTATTCCACTTTCTTTGATTCTTTCATACTGGGAATGAAAGTACACTGTGCCTGTCTCAACTTTTCTGCTTATCGTTACTGATTATTGGTGATTATACTTCTTTCCAATATTCTCATGGTGATATGATGAAAATAAGTTTAAAAGCACTCAAGTGGATTTTCTTTTAGTAAAGATTTTTGGCAAATTCTACATAGTTTTATGATTTATCTCATTACATAATTGCACTGTTTTATTGTTCATTATATTACTATAACAAAAAAGTCTGAGGGAGTTTGAGGAGGCCATGATTAGGGCACATACTTTATAGTTAATTTAGATAATATATTGCTGAATTTTTTTCGCAGTATTTTCATTTTATATTAGAATATTTCCATTTCAGAGCTATTCAACTTTATAACACAATCTCTCTTTCTCTTTATGAAAGTGTCAGTAGACTAGGTTTTAATATTTCTTTGAATTTTCATTGCAGCCTTCTGATGTCTCCTCTTATGAATAAGAACCATTCTGGAATTACTGCTTAGACTTTTAAAAATCTGATCAGCAAAGGTCATATTTGGAGTTGATGCAATTGGTAGAGATCATACTTCTATCACTCTGGTTGCCATATAAGTATGTGGGCCACAAAAAATACACCTTGAGAACAGAAACTTGTGAGTCAAGGACTACTTTAAGAAATGATCATGGTATTTCTTAGATGATTTTTCTCATGTGTGTAAGGTGTGAACTGACTTTCTAGAGAAATATCCTCTGTTTTTTGTCGTTATCGTCCACCATTAGTACCTAGCACTTTTCCATTGTATCTTCTCTGGGGCTTAACAAATGATAGACATATAGACTGAATAAAAAAGAGAAACATTATCTCTCAACATTACGAACATGATTCAGATACAGGACAGACTGGAATCGACCAACTCTGATCATCAGCAGCCCAAAGGAAGCATTGCTTATGCAACCTCTTAGAGTGGACAGATTCATTACATGCTGCATCATATCACTTGTCAGTAACATAATAATCTCTAGGATGCTATTTAGAATGGAACTGGTTTGTGTAATTGATCCTAGTTCTCAAACTGAAGCTCATTGTTAGACCAAACCTTTATACTTTTATACTCTTTCACCAACAAATTCATTTGGTCTGTTGGTAGGAAATGGTATGCCATTGGCAAATGCCTGTTCTTTGCTCTCCAAGACCACACGTCTCATGTTTTCTTTAGCCATTCAGTGTAGGACTTGGTGATAAATTATTAGGAATATTTAAACTACTAACTGCACTTTTTTTCAGCTCTCTAAACTTTTTGTGATTCAGAATCAGGCCCTTGGTCTTGCCCTAAGATTCACTGTAAGTAAGTTAGTGTGGTATATATCATATTCCAAGTATTATAGTCTCAAATGTGGCTCTTTATTTTCAAACCTTATTGAAAATAAATGGGTCTGTACTAGTGACTCCTAAATTACTCTAGCTTAAGACCAATTCAACCAGGACAAAACTTTTAAATGACTAGTTCAAAGTATCCATGGGGAAGTAAGCTATTCTTGAGAGAGAGGAAAAAAAAAAAAAACAAAACTATGGTTTGGGTTAATTGGTGCTATGAAATAAAAAAGATAATCTAAGTTTTTCTATTTTGAGTGCATGATTTTGAATGAATGCCAAAAAGACAATGGTGGAGGTAAGAGTGAGGCACTTTTTAAGATATTATTAAGAACAAAAATGAATACTCGCCCTAATATTTTAATAACATCCATATTTGGCCTTTTCCTGTCTGAAGAAAAATAACCTAGGATACTTTTGCTAATCAGAAACTCAGTCCCGTGGCCTGAAGTTATGGGAACAAACCTAATTTACTTTACGACGTTTGCAAACCTTGTAGAATGACAAATCTGATGCTGTGGAAGAAAAGTGAATTTAAACCTGTGAACAGCACAGCCTGTTGGATTCAGTGGTCTTCACCCTATACAATATTTTAAGCCTCTCAGAGGACAAGAGGAAGCGACTTTTCTTCTCTTTTTCAAAAGATAAACAGAGGCATTTCTTGGATTGTACATATTTTAAGAATTGAAGTCCACTTTAGAGAGCAGAGGCTAGATACTCTGTACAAAATAATATGCAAAGGGTAGATGGTACTTAAAGGTATAGGGTCTAGCTATAAACAAATGGCCAGTAAAGTGAGTATACTCACCATCTGCAGATTCCTATTTCACAAAAACGGCTGGCAGCAAAGAAATGTAGTTTTGTCTGAGTTTAGCCCCATATGAGTAAAAACACCTTAAATAAAAAAGGAGAGAAGAGAGAGGGGTAGGAGGGAGGGAGCGAGGGAGGAAGGAAAAGAAATAGAAAGCAAGGGACACTGGTGAAAAACAACATTTAAAAAAAGACGTGCTCTTTGGAGATATCAAATATGTTTAGTTGCAGTCTCTTTTCTCTAATCCAATAAAAAGTATTGGCAAAGTGTTTAGTGTTTGAGGCACAGTAGTGGGAGTACTGTCACGATGTAACTAAAGATGGTGGGAAAACCAGTTTGAATAGAATGAGATCCAACTTGAACCTCGCCAGGAACTAAAACCAAGTCAACCCACTGTTAAGTGTCAAAAGTGTTGAGTCATTAGCCTCCTTTGTGGTTCATCTGTTTCTGAATACCGGTATGTGTCTGCTTGTTTTGTACTCCTGAGAAACAGACTTGCTTTGTGACACTCAGGAAGCAATTCTCAGCTTACTATATTCTCGTGATACATAACGGGATAACTATGAAATGATATTTCTTGTTATGATGTATTGTGAAGTTAGATATTTTTATGTTTCCTGATACGTTTTAGAACCTGTCCCCTGTGTGTGTGTAGATTCCAAAAGCAGTCAATCATGTGAAATCTGCTTGTGTGAGCTGCATTTTAGAGACATTACCAGCCCCAAAGCCAGTCGTCTTTTAATCTTCGAGTAACCACTAATTGTTCAGTGGCACAAGGTAAAGTCTAGGTCTTTAGTTCATTCCATTTTGTCTCTCTTCACTTTGTACAGAGAGCACTGCTTTTGAACTCTTTTAATTAACTCTCTTTAGGCCACCTTGGAGAGGGAAGCTAACTCAGATTTCACCTCTGAGTTTCAGTTAATCACTGCTATCAAAACCCTCACCAGAAGCAGTAAAGAAAACTGAGCCAGAAAAATCTTAAGGAAAAATGAGAAATTCCTATCAAAAACAGAATTGTAGCTATTAGCATATGATGTCTCTGGATTTATTAATTAGCCTGCCCATTATCCACCTGAGAGCACAAAGCCCATTAGAAGGATGTCTACATGTTGTAGAAGAGGGAAGAAGTAAGGATCTAGGGGGCTAGAGGAGCTCTTCCCATTTTATAGTAATAGGAACTATTTGTTTTAACACATTACAATGCATTGAAACATCTTCTTCTATCATACACATAGTTTTTTCACTCTTCCTTGGTCAAAACAGCTAAGGTAATTGTTTGTGAAACTTCCCTCCATTGTCTCAGGCAGAATTTGCAGTTCCCTCAGTGTTTTCTTAGTTCTTCAGACATATCTGTATTATGGAAGTTATTCTTTTTATCATAATTATCTCTTTAAATTTCTCTTTCCCTTCTTCTCTCACCATTTGATTTCCCCTGGATTGAGAGTCTCTGTGCTTAAAAACGATTGCTTTTTTCCTGGCTAGTCAAAAGAGAGCCAATGGCTTCAAAATGATACAGATAAAAATTATTCTTTACAATTTATCAAGTACAGGGGTATTCTTTACTCAGAAACCTGAGAGCTTAACCTTATTAAATACTCTTTATGTCTGAGAAAAATTACTCAGAGAAGTGAAATATTTCTCCAGATCATATGGCTAATGAGGATGAAGTTATGATTAGAACCCAGACCTCTGGCTCCAATCTTCCCACAATGCCTCACCTGATCACAGAGCCATATGAGTAAACAGGAAAGTCACAAGTGTCCTTCAAACTCCTAAGCCAAGACTTATAACAGATAGGCTAAGACCATGTCCAGAAATTATTTTAGAAATTAATAGTAATACTATTACTATATATATAGTCACATTCCTTTCTGGAAAAATGTGATCCATCCATTCTGGCTTTGTCCTAGCACTTTTTACTCATTGCCAAGACAAAATACCTGATGCCCAAAGTTGGTAAAGGAAAGGTTTATTTTTTACAGTTTTTGGAGGTTTCAGTCCATACTCAGTTGGCTCCAAGGCAGGGTGGCATGGCAGGCTGCAGTTTTTGGTGGCTGCAAACAGCAAGGCGGCAACCGGCAAGAGAGAGACACGCCTTCTTCCTGCCATTACATTGTATGCTGGCTCCACACCTAGGTGGGCGTAGCACTGACACCCCCAATCCAAGCACTAGACAATGAACCAATCACAAAAGGCACAATGCAAACATGAGGCCTTGGGACCACCAACATAAACCATGACAGGCTTCATTAGAAAGGGTCTATTTTTTGTTAAGTTTTGTTGCTTCTATACCTATAAATTTACTGTGTGAAGTTTTTCTTTTTGCCTATACTTCAAGAAAGACAGAAAAGAGTTCTAAGAAATCTAATCACAAAAGTACCCAAGGGAATGAAAGGTTTTAACAGGTATACTACTAACCATGGGCTTATTTCTCAAATTTCTTTATACTAGAAATAACTCTTGAAACTTCAAAGTCATGGTTTTAGTAAAGTCAAGAGAAAATTCTACATTACAAAAATTTGGAATATATTAGCATAGAAAAATAGATGAATAAAACATAAAAATGCACTTCAAAAGAAAATATAAATTCATGAATGAATTATGATAAATTCTGAAGGAAGCTACAGTTGATACCTTCATTTTTTGAGGTTATGGGAAGAAATTATATTTATAATTAATGTTAATTTTATTCAGAATTGTGGTCTTAGGTACCCTTGTTAGAAGTAAAGTAGAGATCTAAAAGGATTCCTGTTGCAATTTATATCTGAATGACACCCACAGCCCCAGGTACTCAAGAGGCTCAGGTTTGTGGAGGGTGATTGGGCTATGGAGGTGCTACAGCTGGCTTAGTGGGAGGCAGAACATGGTCAGAAGAGGCAGGTCACTGGGGACACGATTTGGAAGCGTGCGTCTCCTGCCCCTTGTACTTCTTTTGACTGTCTGTACTTCCTCTCCACCATGTCAACTCTGGCCATGCTCCTCTGCCTTTCCATCCTGCCTCGGAGCCAGCTGCCTATGGACTGAATCATCAACCCAAATAGCAATAACCTCACTTCCTCTGAGTTGCAGGTTTCAGGTATTGTGTTCGAGTGATGAGGGTAGTGGCTAAGACAGTAATCCAACACAACACTTTTGAAGCATTTTCTCTGTTTTCATGATCAGAGTTTCTCACTATGTTGTATTCAAGTATTCTTCTACTGGAAGAACAAGAATAAAACACATACAATCCACACATTATTATAATTTAAGTGTCTATGACTCCCCAAATAATGACACTAAAAGCCAAGATAACTAATAAAAATAATGAGACTTAAAGCCAAAATAACTAATAAACAAGTAATTATTTCAGACAAAAACTTTGTAAGAGATACCTTTGTGGTTGTTGTTGCTACTTTACTGCCTGGTTTCCTGTACCTCTGTTTTTTCCTTCTCATCAGTTAGATGTTTCTGCAGAATTTGATGACACTGAAGAAAGAAGACAGAAAAGGATCAACTCTTGGCTTTGGGGGTTCAAAAACTGGATAGTTTATCTGCAAGAGCAGCTAATGCACAAGAACAAAGCTTTCCCAATCCTGAAGAGTCGCATGCAGGTCTCTGGCTGAGGGAAGAGATATTGTGCAACTCTGAGAAAGATAAGTCCTGTGCTTTGCTCCTTGGTAAAGGCCAAACCCTGAAGAAGAGTGATAGCTAGACTACAGATAGGCTTGCTGCATCTGAGAATAGTGCCTGACTCTATTTATTTATTTATATTTATTTTAAAGCCTTAGGCAAGGATTAAAACTAAAGAAGATACACCCATATGATATAGAAAGAAGAGGTCTTTGACCTATGGGCATTTTATATCTTCTGGATGAAGCAACTGAGTCTAAGAGCATCGCATGTGGTACAGATTTTAGAGAGTCTCATCCCCCACCCCTGCCACTCCATCCCAAAGTGATTTGTGACTGAGAAAGGTCTCAAGGTCAGCTTAGGGAGTTTCCCATGGTCAACAAGGCCCAGGAGCTGCTGCATGACCGCTATGCCCCCTAGAGGTCCTTGGTAATATCTAGGAGAGAGCTGAATCCTGTATCTTTCCCTGTGGGAATGTAGGGTAACCCAGCTCTAAGGCATGGAATAATGATGATAGGTCAGCAGCACCAAGGATGCTTTGAGGACGCAGGTATGAGAAGGTAAGAGAGTGACCAAAAGACCAAATGCCACTCTAGTTCTCTAATCCTTGGCTGGAGAAATCTAACAAACAATCCAGGACAACGGGAGCTAGAAGCAGACATTAAGTTACTTTATAGAGAAGTAAAGAAATTATTTTTTGCATATCTGATTTTAAAGACTTGAATCCCCTATATGGCAATAAGTAACAATTCAAATACGTCTTCCTTGGCAGTACATGTTTAATATAGTCAAAAGTGGAAAGAAAACACAGTAGTTTGCAAAACATTTAGACATGCAAAAGTCCCCTAAGTCTTTCATACATTTTCCTAATTCAGAACTCTAATTTGAAAAATTTTATGTTTAATGATAACGAACTTTACATTTCCTAAAATACAGTGAATGTCTTATGCTTTATTAGCTTAGTTTATTTTCTAAAGTGAAAGCTGCAGATATATACATTCTATTATTACCAGTTATCCTGTTATTTGAGAAGTACAGAATGAGCATTGCACATATTAGAATTTTGTCTTATGGTGATAATGATTTTATTCTGTGTATAGGGAACAAAATTTGGCTTGCAATAAACCAAACCTTCTGTAGAAAAGAGCACTTTAAAACAGAGTTGCATTGTATTCAGCAATTGAGATCACTAAGATAGACATCAATAGAAACTATTTAAGCTCCTGTTCAATTATTTTCTAAATTATTGGTCTCTCTGCAAGAGCATTTCCCTCTTTATAAACAGTGGCCATGAATAAGATGAGTGTTTGTACAGAACAAAAGTACCAGGTTTCTTTCTGCTGCCCAAACAGCAATAAAACACCAATGGTACTAGCACCCTATACACAACTCATATCAGACAATGGGGCTTACACATGAGGGGCTGAGACGTTCAGTTCTCTGGTGACATGAATGTCTAGGCCCAGCTGGGGGAACACCAACAGCCAAAGCAAACAGTTGCAAAAGAGCCATTGAAGAAAAATGGGAAGGCTTCCTTTCCCTCCAGATCACTGCAGAATGCACTCATGCTACATCTGGGTGTCTGGGAAAAAATCATGTCATTATATTAAGAAGCTGAGCACATGTGCTGTTACCCCTTCCCACCCCAGCACCATGTTCCTAAGGTATTGCCCTATTCATTTATCTTATGAGAGTTACTGGTATTTGTACCCTTCAATGTCAATGAATGCATTAAAGAAAAAAAGAATGAGTCCTTTGTTAAAGAAAATTTTGAAAAACTAAAGGACAGAGATATTTACATAATATTTACAACATGTTAAAATGCAGTGTGTGTAAGTATATTTCAGAGGTAATGGTAATCATTTCTTCCATTTTTGAAGTGGGAAAGATTGACCAAAGAGGGATTAAACAAGTAAATTTTTATCACTACAATGTCAGGTCAGGTATGTCTGACTGATGATTCTTTCCTGGAGATTCCAGCAATGACTAAAAAAGTAACTTTTACATATTTTATTACAATTTACAAGAAGCCCATTTTTTACTGAGGTCCAATATTATAACTCATGTGCAACAAAAGACTCATGAAGTAATAAATAATATGTACCTTTCCTTCAGGCTCAGAATGTTAATATTTCCTAATTTAACTTTCTTTAAAGGAAAAACATGCAGTGATTAACCAAGTTTAATTTCATAATTCTTCAATAGGCCTTAAATCATAAGTTGAGAAAGACTTAAAGTGCCCCCTGCACTTTATTTGAAACTCCCCCCACTCCAGGAATCCAAATTCTTCTCTAACTGTCCATTTTTTTCCTGGATGGTTCTTGTGTGGAGATTTCCAGGCCCTGGGAATGACTATTGAATCTTTCATGAGCTATCTGGTTTCCCAACTGGATTTTCCTGCCTTTTTTTTTTTAATGACATGATTTCTATCTTGTCCATTCACCTGAAAATATATTTCATTTTAAGAAACCCCAGCTGCACAAGGCAGATGGGAGCTCCAATTCTTTGTCTTAAATACAAAATCTTGATTTGGGTATGTAAAACTCAGAGTCATATATTCATTTACAGTTTAAAACTACACTAACGATTTAAAGGTTGCATTCATACTATGGTACTTAATGAATTTATCTGTTTGAACCAGCAATTCCATTTGCTTATGATAATAAGTCTCACTATAGCATAATTTTAATCTGATGCAGCTGTTTACACTCACAAGATATTTAGCAGTTTCTGAAGGATCCGTGTTACAGGTAAGTCACTATGTGAAAAGGACAGTTCTATTATTCATATTAATTGATCTCATCTTTGAGTATTTTATATATGTTCTCCCTATATATTCTCTCCCTGCTTTAGGACAAAAGAAATTTATCTGCAAAGATCACTGGAAAAATGGAAATCACAGGAATGAAATGATGACTGGGCCAGAAGTCAAGGATAACTCTAGGCTGTCTTGTTACATTTCACATGACTGAGAAGCAACTTCTTCTCAGGAAGAAATGAAGAAACAAAGTTGCTGCAAATTCATCTTTAGCTGCATGAAGATCAGCCCAGGAGAGAAGACATGGAGATACAAGCTTTGAAAAGCTGTTATAACTTTTACGTTGAACCAATACCTCAGATGTTCATTCAAGTGACAATCCTTTGCTGCCATCCCCAGATATTATGATTCATGAGACAAGAGACAAGGTCCAGAAATCTGCATTTTCATCTGCATCCCAGGTGAAGGCTGAGGATAATTTATTTTGAGAGATTTTGTTTAGATCTAGAGCTAAACACAGACCCTACGGATTTAATCAAACACTGACCATCTGCAGCATGAAAAACCATTGTAAGCACTGTACTGCATTAACACATATAAACCTTCCTCTTCTATTGCATAGGTATTGTTATTCCCTGCATGTCATAGATTAGAAAACTGAACTACAATGATTTTTGAGTGGCATATACAAGATTTACATGTAGGCAACCTAAGTTCACGGCCAAAGCCCATGTTCTTAACCATTAGACTGCTCTAGTCCTCACATTGCTCTGTTACTGGGTTAGAGTAATTAATAGTGCAAAAGGCTTGTGATTTTCAGGAAGGCGTCATACGTGGGAGCCAAACGCTAAATTGTAGAGAACATCAAATATGAGCAGGAGAAGAAAGTAGAGGACTAGAAGAAACTAGAAAGTATTTGAACTCATAATAGGATTTTTAAGGAGTATCAGACTTCTTAACATAGAGACTATAAATGCAAAGGAGCACTTAATGCAGTTTTAGTGATAATATTATTGATGAAAACATAAGTATCTTAGATATGCTGAAAGACTACTACAACAAGTTATCTCTTAATAGCATTTTGTGAATGTTTTTTTCATATTATTGTCATTTATACTGGGTTTCTTAAACTGCTAAAAATAGAAGAAATAGCATGGAAGACAATATAATCTATATTAGGATTTTTTTAATGACTGTGCTTTGTAGGTACATGTTAAATAATGGACACCAATATGAAGAAAATTGCTTTTGTTACTGTGGAGTCATCTGGTTCCAACACAAATAAGCATTTGGTATGAAGATCTGAATTCTAGTCTTCTTTCACCCAATTCCTGCTCAATGGTTCAACTTGAGCTCCAACTTAACAATACAATAGTTTCTCTAACATCTGAAAATGGTTGGAATTCAATAACTTGTGGTGCTATTGTGAGCATCTTTTTTTGTCACAGAAACACATTTTAACCACTTGAATTTCCTTTTATTTGTCACTGAACAAAGTCTGTTAATGTCTGCAAGATTATGTTAACTCACATTAGGAAATTCACAAAGAAAGGAATTCTAGTAGCCAGAAGGACAATTTTTTGGTAATACTGTACTCAATCATTCAAATAAAACTTGAAGACTATGGAATAATTTTCTCTAATTGTATATTCCTTGGCTTTCTGAAATATTTTTTATTATTTAAAAAATTTCTTTTTCTTCAAAAATTTTATCTGGGTGAAACTATAACTTTGTAAATCCGTGAATCCCTGGGTGTAGTAAAGATTTATAGAAATGATCAACTTTTTATTAATTATTCTGTCTTAATTCAGTCATAGGGTAGTCTGGACTTGTTTAGTGTAAAAGCACCTTTTTCTGTAAGAGAATTTCTACCCAAAAAGAGGTCTCATAACTTTACTGAACATTTTAAACCAAAAGACAAAAAAGAAAGAAAGAAAGAAATGCAACAGTAAGCAAATTATCTCTGACCTCCATGTTAAAAAATGCAGTATTTGTTAAAAACCTGTTCCACCTGTTTTTGCCCATCATGAGTTATCTCCTATGCCAGAGGTCAAGGAAATGACGAATGGGTGATTTGACACAAAACATGCTGCATGGCTGCTAGAAAGATAGATAAATCTTTTTTAAAAGTATTTTGAATGCGACCTGTCCCTAAGTTGGAAGATTTAGGGTAGGAGAGAAAGAATATAAAAATGACACTAATACAGTGAAGAGCAAGACCTTCATTTTATCATATGGATGAGTGTATCTGCAGCAATTTGCAAATAACACATAATTAGGGATAGTTTTTGTAATGCAAAAATAAACCCTCTAATTATAGATAGAAGTGATTGCAGATAATGATAGTGATCTACGGGGGGATAGATTAAAGGATTGAGGCTACTCCCCCACCCCACCATCTCATTCAGACCCTGAAGTTTTCTGTATTGACCTGTAGACATGGAATTAATGGGAGATACTGAAGGAAGACTGTGTGGATTGTTTCAGAGGTTTGATGTACATGTTCCCCAGAGGTTTCCTTGTCAGGAGCCTTGTAAAATGAGATTATTCTCAAATCCTCAGCTGGCTCACTAGTCAGTCAAATAAATGAGAGAAAGGAGACATTCTCTCATTTGGATCATTTCTGTAAGACCCAGGAAAGGATTTTAGAACTTTGGAGATTTATCCAAAAACTTTTTATTCATTCTCACTTCCATTCCTCTCCTCTGTTCGTCTTTCCCCCTGCCATCCTTGTTTCTTTTTCTTTCTCACTGCTATAATCCTTGGCCCTACACAAGCAAGAGTAGCTGTTTGTTTTACAAGGTAAGTAATGAATGGCAGAAATGTGTGTATTTTCATACAGGATGTGAATGATGAGAGACCCTGCAGTTTCCAAGTTCTCAGTGAACCAAAGTAATCCCGTTTACTTTTATTACCTCATAATATTACCCTCTAGTAAAAATTATTTCTATATCATAACAGAAACTCAAATTTTTCTAATGGTTTTGGTCAAAGAATAGTGTCTCCTTTTGTCATTAGACAAATCTGAGGAAGGCGCCCAGAGGAGACAGTCACCTCAAGTTGCCAAACCAATTCCTTGATTCTCATCAAAGAAAATTTATTTCTGGATACATCATTGAGAAGTTTCTTAAATTACATTGTCTTTCATTGTCTTTCTCTTTTTTCTCCTTCCCTCCTTCCATCCTTCCTTCCTTTCTCCCTTCCTCCTTTCTGTCCTCACCCCCACTTCTCCTTTTCTTTTATCTTTGTCTGTCTCTCCCAGAGGAGGAAAAGACTAGACAAAGTTGAGAACAAGAAACTGAGGAAAGAAAATGATTGATTTTGTAGCATTTTGCAGAAGGAATAAAATCAAAGCAAAGCAATGGCAGAGGAGGTGGTATTTGAGAAGGGGACTTATGCCTCTTAGCAGAAAAAAAAGGTGAGGCCCTAAGAACATCAGCTCTGCTTTCAACTGTCTTCCTGTGGTCCCGGAGTGGGCCGCATGAAGGCAGCAAAGGAGTCTTCCTTCTGTCCTCTTAGATCCGTATCCATTAGGGAAAATTTAGAATATCATTTCCGGAAAATCTAGCAAAATTATACTATGCACCAAACTCTGAAATAATAGCTGACTGCAGGGAGGATAGGATGCACTTGTGGTCACAACTGGAGGTAAAGATGAAGTCACATGGAACCAGCAGATCCTCAGATGGCCAAGAAAGATCAAACTCATCATTCAAAATACAATCAATTAATAATTTTATTTTTCTGACTAATGTATTAACCTGTGAAGAAAACAATTATTAGACATAACAAATTACTGATTTGAGTTTTTCTTCTACTCCCTTTCACTATAAACTTCTACTGATGGTGCCACAGTCCAGTGAAAAAGAACTCAAGAGAAGATTCTAGAAGAATGGGTTCTGAATCATGATGAGTGAATGGGTTATAGTAGGAAACAATAATGAAGCCAGGAAAGGGATTTTTAGGTGGGAGGAAATAAACTGTTCTTCTTTTTATATAACCTAGAATATGTAGAATATGTAGAGTACATTGTGATTAAAAGCGTGAAAATATATTATTTTAATGTTATTAAACATAACTTTAAGCTGGGTATGATGGAACGTGCCTATAATCCCTGAACTCTGGGAGGCTCAAATGTGTCCATTTGAGCCCAACCTGGGTAACTTAGCAACTTAGCAACTTAGCAAGAACTTGTCTCAAAACAAAACAAAACAAAAAATGAGAAAAGGAATAGAGGTGGAGCTCATTACGAAGTTCAATCTCCAGTACCAACTTCCCACCAAAACCCGTATCAGCCTGCATTTCTCTTAAGGAACATCCTAATATAGTATATTTCTAAAATTGGTTTTTATCAGCTGTGTTCATTAAGTATTTTGGTATATGAGGTGGTTTTGTAATTCTTGTGCCTACATTTAATAAAATACAAAATAAGGCTTCAATCCAGGAAGGCTTCAGCTCTCCCCAAAGTAACAATATGAGGACTTTAGCATCAGCTCTAGCGAACTGGGAGTCTCTCATGAACCCCAACTAAGCATTATTCAGGTCTGTTTCTTTTGCCAAGTCTTGAGCTTAAAATGAAAGAGGCATCCACAAGGACTTACTGATTTGATGTTTTAACAAGTCTTCCCCTTTCATCTTTTGAAGGATTCATAGTCATCCTCACTCTGTTGGGTTAGGCTATTAAAACGTTTTATTGGAGGCTGGGTATTCAGCTGTATCCTTTCTTGTTTTTCTCCTACTTGTTTGCGTGTAGTGCAGCCCCTGAACTGCATGGTTATTCCAGTGCAAAAATCTTATCTTCACTATGAATTTATTTGTTCCTTGGTTCACTTATTTATACAAATATGTATTGATGGTCCTCTACACGGTAGGAACAGTATCTACGAAAACAAATGGAATACAATCCCATGAGAACATTTTCTGACGTGTTTTACTTGACCTGAATGTGTGTGTGTTTATATCTATCCAGCAAAAGATATGCCCATAGCAGAGGTTTCAGAAGTGACTTATTTAAGTCAAAAGTTGGGGAGAATTGTACCTAATGTAACTCTACTCCATATGCTTGCTATGAACAGATACTACATCAAATTACAAAGTATGTGATTTTCTCATACTCTTCAGTTAACAGCTAATTAATAAATACCTTTTATTCCAGTCTATCATGCAGGCACCCTGTCCACATTATTTAAAAAAAAATTACAACAGCTTCATAAACTTCTTAATTTCCATAAGAGGAATCTAAGACTGGAAGAAGCTAGAAAAGTTTTATCCACTAAGTAGCAGAGGTAGGGTTCAAACCTGGCTGTAGAGTAATGAAGGTCATAGTTCTATCCATTGTCACATACTAACTAACAGCCTCTGCAATTTCTCCTTTTTATTTCTTAACTTCTAGTAGGTAGAACCCTAGCTCAGTAGCTCCCTTCCTGATTACTGGCCACAGCGTAACATAACTTTTGACAAGAGATGCCTAACAGCTCAAGCTCAGCACAAATTTGTGTCTGATAATGTCAGTTACTATGAATCCTCTGCAGAGAAGACTGCAGTCATCTCTTTTTTCTATAGATGAGCCATTCAGACACAAATTTACACATTCTTTGTTATCCCTATACCTATCTAGACTCAGTGGGAAAAGAACAAATGCTTCAAAACTTCCAAGAGGAGCGATAAGCTGTTGCCTTACAGTTCCTGGGCCTTGGGTGAGTGACCAGCTGAGGGACACAGTCACCTCTGTGATCTCCTGCTCAGATGAGAATCCTCTTCTTATGTACAATAGGCTCTTTGAACTCTAATATTCATGACTCTTCTCACTCTAAAGAGAATTTTAAATATATAAACATCATCAAGTGAGCTTTGTTTCCATTGTGCGTGCACATACACAATACCTGTATTTTGCACCTGTTTATGAAACCTATTTTTGTTGCAAGTCCTTACAACCACAATCAGGCCCTTTTCATTTTGCAAATTTTCAATTTGCTCCTACTATATCTCAGGGATATAGTAGGAGCAAATTCAGCTGAAAAATAGGTTTGCTGTAAACAGTATAAACATGAGTTCCCAAAGCTTGGTTGCTAGGGAATCCACACAATGAAAAATATCCACACAGGGTTTATCTCCAGGAGATAATAAAGGGCCGAGGTGATGGGAAAAACCATCAATCAGGAGTGGTTCCATTGAGTAGTGTCTCTGAGGTCAGTGTCAACGAGCATCTTCATCACTGCCTTTTTGAAAGGTTAAAGTTTCCCTGTCCATACGCAGGAATGAACAAAAAAAATTGTATACTCTGAAACAATAACATACAGACAAGACAGCGCCAGGAAGACAAAGCCCGGTCAGCTGTGTTTCCTGACAGTTCTGGCCCAGCACACTTCCACCCCAGACTGAGAACTGGGTTTCTAAAGAATAATTATAACAAGTGATGTCATGATGGATGGCCTCTTTCCAGTGGTTTCATGGCTTATCTTTTGTGAAAGAGAGTTAGGATGAGATACCAGGCTGTAAACTGTTGTCACAATTTAATAAGGGGCCGACTGAGATAAGAGGCTCATTTTCAGAGTTCTAATGCACATAGGAGAGGAGGGCCTGAGTCCCACTTCTGGGATCTCTAAAGTAGACTCTCTCTTTTAATAAAATAAAATTTCATTTCGCACATGTGTATATTTTTACATCCATCAGTTTCGTAGTATCAGCTAAATCCTACATGTAGTAACTTAATCATGACACACCTCTATGGAGTAGGTTGCATCACGCCCAATTTAGAGTTGGAGAAACAACACAGGAGGACAGGGGGACATGTGTGATAATTTTGAAGCTCTTAAACCTGATCCCAGAATCTACCCTTGGTCACTCACACTGCAGCCTTTATTTGGTGATAATTTTAAAAAATATTATTATTTTAAATAAATCTCTGGGAAAGTTTACAAGGATAAATCATCATGTATTTCTCAAAAAGCTTTCATCATCGGATACCATAGACTTAATAATTGTGTTTTTATTTTTAATGAATGTTGTTGGTCATAAATAAAGTAGCTTAATTTCTAAAATACAGCAAAAGAGTCTGTATTTTGATATTATTAGCTCATACTTCTCAAACTAGAGTATATATGAGTCTTCAGCTAGCCCAGAAGTTCAAAGAACATCTCCACACTGGGATCAAGATGTGGAGGAAATGATATCAAAGCACATGTGACTATCTATTATAAGGCACAAAGAAACATAAATAAGATAGTTGAGCCTATAGCAACTTGCTTCAAGTTTTAGGCTGAGTCTGGGAGGTTCTGGGTTTGTGTTAGTGACCTTCTTCCATTTAAAGCCACTTTGGTGAAAAAATGTATAAAAAGTACTATAAAAAGAAACACAAGTGCTACTTTGCAAAAACAAAATATCACAAGTCTTGCTATCTTGCTGCCCACAGAAAGACTTATAATCATTTTCAGCACTTTAATAATTTAAGGAAGTCTCTGGAAGAATTACATGCCAAAAATAAAATAGTAATTCTTGATGCAACAGCCATAAACTGTGTATTTTAAGAAAAGCAGGGAGAAAAAATAATCAACCACTTGATCTGAGAAACAAAGTAAAGCTGGAAAGAAGCAGAGAGGAAAGGAGAGAGAGGAAAACAATTCTTGCCATAGTTACTAGTTGTCTTGTGGGGACAACAGGGCTCCCTGAACCCTCTCTGTGGCACAGCATTTAGAGCACTGTGAGCTGCTTCTACGAGAAGACATTTCAAACCATCAGCAGCTTCCCAGAAAACGGTACAGATGGAAGGGACCTGCATGCCTAGAAATACAAATACAGCGAGTATGCAGCAACCAAAGACAGCTTCGTTTTGATAATACAATTACATACATGAAAGAAAGGCACTCTAGGGTCTCAACCTCCCCTTGTAGTACTTTAGACCTCAATAGGTGTGACCTTCATCAATTCTATTAGGTCGGTCTATGTGTGCATTAAGTGTGTCAACCCTTGTGTTATGAAGCAAATATAGATGAAGACATCTTGGGATCAAAAGAATTTGGGCTATTACTGAATTCTGGGATGGGGTCCCAGGGATAACTCAGAGCATTTCCACAGTACCTCTATCAGGGAACCTTTGAGATACTTCAGCAAAAACTGTATACTCAATGGCTGTGGTTTTGAGGGTTTGAAAAATACACCCACCCAGTTCTGCCTTCCTTTGTGCAGGGCTCAGCGGAAGCCACCCAAAAGTTGTCCTGGTGATACAGGCAAGTGTTCTCTTATTTCAGATATAGTAGTGCTTCTTGGAGATTTACTGGTTAAAATGTGGACATTTATCTCCAACTTAAGCAAAATCTCAACTTCAAATGTGATATGAAATTCAATTTAATAATCTAACTTTGCCAGTTTCTCACTCCATCTGTTTGACATCTTGGTCTTGATCAGGCTTTACTTAACAAGCAAAATGGACTAAAAATCCATTTCAGTGTCAACCAAATTTAAGCCAATATTTGCTGATATGTTATTGATCTTAAAAACCACTCTAACTCTGCTGGATCATATAATAATTTTTTTTTTTTGGTGGTACCGGGGATCGAACTCACGACCTCGCACTTGCCAGGCAGGAGCTTATGCCGCTGAGCTAAATCCCCAGCCCATTTTTAATTAAATTATATTATCCAACTTTTAGGCAAAATGTAACCTAAAAGTCTTCTCAAATTCATATTCAACAAATATAGGAGGCACAAAATGTGCCAAATTTTTCCACTATTAAAAAAGAATAGCTTTTTTTAACCATTCAGTGAAGATTCTACAGTGATATTTTTTTAAAATAAGCTACTTTGAAAACATTTCCCAAATTAGAAAGTTGAATCCAAAAAAGGCACAATACACATACTTGAAAGGGCACAAATAAATTACTATGCAAAAGAAGTAGAGACTATGTTCGAGGGAAACATAATTATTCAAATATTCATTTTTTAAGATTTGTGGGCCTGGATAGCTAGTGACTTTTACTTAATGTCTTATAAGTCAGTTGCTATGCATAACATTCTACTTTTGGCGTGTTTTAGTATGTTCCTGAGTCATGTTTTTGCATAGTTATAAAATAAATGCAGTGTTTTTATTACTCAAAAATCATACAACCAACTGATCTCCTCTGTGATGGGAACACCATAAACATCCCCTGTGCTGGGAAAGTTGCATGCCTACATGATTACTAAACATGGCAGAGGTGTGGCTAGTGCTTGGTTCTCCTCCACCTTCTCCACCTCTGTAGTACAGTGTTGAACAAAAACCTTTTGAGAAGTAATCTTGGAATTTTGACATGCTAAAGCATTTAAAATACTTCCTTTTGCAAGGGAAAATATTTAATTTTGAAAAACTTAGCAGGCGACTAGTGGACTAGGAGTTTATGGAAACTGACTGTTTTAGGCCTTTCTCTTTGAACCCAAAGGAGAGACACATAGTTGATCTCAGGGAAGTGGGATAGGCGTCACCTAAAGCTAGTCACCCATGTCCAAATAAATTAGAAAGTCATAGGTATTCATTTCTCCCAGTTTTGATCTTGTTTCTCTCTTTTGGTCTCTTTTGGGTCTCCTCTTGTGACTTCTCTCTGATACTCTCCTCAAGGTCATTTTTCCCCAACCAACTTTTTTCTCTTTATACCCCTTCACAACTTCATCTCATACATGGCTTTGGCTTTAGTTCAACCTACTATTTGACAGCTCCAGTAAAATTGCTTCCTGGCAATTTATTCCTTATTACGTGGTCTAAATTTCCAAAGGAAAGTTCTAACTGGTCCAGCTCATTTTGGTATGCCAGCCCCTCGGTAAGTAAGGACAAATCTCTGTAGTGACTTGTCCCCTCCCTGTGTGGGGGTGGGGAGGGGATTGGAGGACCAAGGGTGCAGGCTTAAGACTTCAAGAAGCAAAGGCTGTGGATGAAACATATTCCCCAGAAAAGGCCGGAGGCAGGGCCGACAGACTAATAACCCTAGGAAATTATATGTATGTAATTATTATTAATTTATTTTCATTAACAAATAATACTTGTGTGTGATTATGGGGTAAAATGTGATGTTTTAGTCTGGGAGCTTTATTTTTACTGTGATCTCAAATCTCTATTAAACACTCAGTTATTCACTGAATATGTTTTTATGAAGCAATGTGAATGGGTCAGATAGAAGGAAGAAACAACGATTTGGAAAGGAAACTGAGTCTGCTCCTAGTGAGTCCTTACCCTACAGATTCCATTTCCTGGCAGTCAGGTGCAGGGTTGGATGGTTGGTCACTTACAGGACACTTTTTTTATTTGACAACTAAGTGAGACTTACCTATTCTGTTGATGTGAAGGATAGAGATTATGCTGAATCTCTATCTTCATCTAAAAATTAGGATTATGTCCTTCACAGCCCCAAACTCAACATTAGATCTTCCAAATGGTTCTAGAAGGTCTGTGGCATTTTAATCTCTCAAGTAATATACATATATTTTCACATAAATATTATTTTACTTGGATATTAAATTAAAGCAACATAGAAGCATCAAGGCACTGAGGACTAGGTAAAATGGGTAAATGGGGAGGAGGAGAAAAATGATAGAAGATCAAAGCCCCCTTACTTAATGAAGCCTAGAAATCACAGGTTAAAGCCTTACCATGTTTGTCTGCTTGTGGATTTATTTGTTGTTCTATCATGTTTGTTTTAACTCTTTTTTTTCTTGGCAGATTTCCGCGTAATGAATCGTTTGAAAACATGTTAACCAGCTAATGAAGGCCAACATCGTCAGTCATGCTGGCGGCATACACCCTGTTGGCCTCAGATAACGGACAGCTTCAGTGCAAATGTCAGAAATCCCCGTGGAGGAGCATTCTTTTAAAAAATCCCTAACTGCCAAGGCTATACTTCTCAAAACAGTCAAGGTTGTAAAATGGGGAAAGTCTGAGAAACTGTCACAGCTATAAGGGATATAAGGAGATGTGACAACAAAATGTAAATGTGATTTCCTTGATAGGAGTCTGAAATAGAGAAAGGACACTGGTAAAAACTAAAGAAATGAGAACAAAGAGCAAGCTTTAGTCAATATTGATGTATCAGTGCTGGCTTGTTATTTTTAACAAATGTAACCACATGAATGTAAAATGATAATGTTAGGATGCAGAGTGTATAGTAATTCTCTATGCTAAATCCCTATTTTTTCAGTAAACCAACAAGTATTCAAACGGAAAAACTTCATTTAGAAAATCAAAACTGAGGAAAAGGGGATTTTTTTTTTGTTTATTTCATGACAAATTTTAATATGGTAGTTTTGGTGTTATATTTACACTTCAAAGATTGTCCTGTAAATTTTCTGGCATTACAGAATTTCATAAACTCATCTTACCCACAGCTTGTGAAAAATTTAAAAAGAAAAACAGAAAGTGAATATTGGGAAAGGATCTTGCCCTTCTAGCAAGTATGTGACTAAAAAATCAAGTATTCAATGACACAGTCAAGAAATCAAGATTAGGCTGTACTTTAAAAAATAATGCAATTGTGTAACCACCACTGTAAATATATGAGAAGAAAAAACCAGCCAGATCCCCTCATGAAATATACAACTTTATTTATTCTCAGTTGCTGCAATTATAGTGTTAATGAAATTGGTATTCAGGTTTTTTGCATTAAAATTTTACCATTAAAAATTCCCAGGTTACTTTCTATCTTCGGATTTTTGCCGTGAAAGCCTGATACTAGTCCACTGAGTGGTCACCATAGTTTAGTTGAACAATTCCTTAATGCTGAAAGTTTAAATAACTATTTCTACTGCAGAAAAATCAACCTCTTTTTGTGTTACCCAGCTGAAAATTGAGATAATGTTTGCAGGATAATTGTCCCTTGGATAACTGTCCAGTGTGTGAACTCCTGACCTGCACCTCTTGCCAGTACCTCAGGGAGAGATGTGCAGAATCTGTACTCAGTAGTTTTGGGCTACACAGCAGAGACTGTTGAGAGCCTTTCCAGCTGCCATGATGCCTCACTCTAAAATCAAAATTATCGGGCTCTAATGGCACTTAAAATACCTCTCACTTATTTGTAATAGAGAAGATAATGGTTGTTTTTAATTTTATGCATCCTGTGTTTTAAAAATGAAATCTCTTCATAGACTGGAACTCAAAAAAGGGAACAAACAGGTGAGGGAGGCAACACTGCATCATAAATTGCAAAACCACAATGTCTTGGGAAGTGGAGATAGTGTACTATTTGTAAGATGTCATCACACCAAGATCATCTCTGAAGCTTGCCAGTTCCAGAGAGATAAATGTTAGATGCATCTGCTGTCTCTGTCTCTGTCTCTGTCTCTGTCTCTGTCTTTCTGTCTCTCTCTGTTTTTAAATCAGAAGTAATTAAATCAGACTTGCTTTTCTTCTTAACTTCACTGTAAAAGTCCAAGCTCAAATGTAGTCTTGTTACAATGAGTAAGAAAAGGAAGTGGGTTTATACCCATTAAAAAAAAATAATCTGTAGCAAAAGAAACAAGAGACTAAGGGACTTGGACTGAAATGTGCAGGGTTGCTCGGTATCAAGTCATTAAAGATGATTACTACATTGGCAGAATTTACGTCAACAGGGTGAAAAGCATGAGTAATGTTCTTGTCCAAAAAGGACATTCTGGACTATCCCATACAAACAGGCATAGAAGGAGGCTGGAGTCCTGCCCGCTCAGCCTCATGTGTAAACATCTGTGAGGTCAGTCCCAGCATGGCAATACAGACAGCTCCCGTCTGTGTGCATTAGTCAGCACAGAGAGCCTTCCATCCATTGGAACAGGGAATGGAAGAGCCAGAAAACCAAGATAAGCCAAGGATGCCACACGGGTCATCTCTGATCTGCCCTGGGGGTTTATAAGCCAAGACATAAGTGAAGATAAATGTGACATGGAAGGCAGGACTGTGGTCTAGCTCCTCGAGTCAAGCCTGTCCATCCCTATAAAACACTTCAGAGTGAGGTCCTGCTTTAGCCTTTTTGTGTTGCTATAGCACTGTATGCTAGCCGATGTATCTTCCAAAGACTTATTTGAGTCTTGATTCTGATGGTTGGGAAGTCCAAATGGCATGCCACCATGTCTGGCCACAGGCAGAGGGCTCTGTGACTGTGTCACAATATGGTAAGCAAATGAAAAAGAGAATGGTTGTATGTGTGGAGAGGGCCAAACACATAGAGTGGTCTCTTTCTACAACAACCTATACCCAGGCTTGTGAGAACTATGCCAATCCCTTCTGAGATGGTGCTCCTATCACTTAGTCACTCAACAAGCCACCACCTCTCAGTATGGTTACCGTGGAGACCAAGGTTCTGGAATATGGACCTCTTGGGAAGACATGCAAACATATCCAACTCATACCAGAGAATTACTACATATTGGGGCTTTTTATAATTAGACATGAGAATAGCTCTCAAATAGTTCCTAGTTTGCTTTCAGTAGAATATCTTTGTATGTCAATACATCTCAATCCACCACTGAGGGTTTAAAGTGCTGGAAAGTCCACATATCACTTGTACCTCTGAACATTTTTGCCTCCTTCTTATTTTCCTATTTTCACATTATTCCTCTTACTAAAAATTCTAGTAACATTTTTTATGTTTGACTGAATAAAAATCAGACAACTTATAATTTGTTTTCTATTGTTCCATTGGCCTTATAGTGCCAAAGCTCTTTCTTCATAGGAAATCAATCTGAGTATTCAAGGACTTGTTTGATTCACAGCCTAACTCCAACTCTAGTCTAATATAATAAATAAGGCTATAAATCAAGCTTAGCAATGAGGGAAAAGCTTCATTTCTATTTAACTGTTCAGAAAAACCAGTTAGTGAGTTCCTGAGGTACTGGGTCTACTTTACCCATCTCCATTACTCACAGGACTTACCTTAGATCTTGGCCCATAAAAAAAGCTCAACACATTTAACTATGTTAAAGTAGAAAAATAAAAATAGACAAATTAAGGATATGAATATAGGTTATAGGAATGCAAACATAGGTTAAGGACAGAAATCTAACCTGAAAATCATCTCCCTTTTGTCCCATGTGGTACAGCTGCCTAGGAGGCAGGGGGTGTAGTATTCCTACTACAGACTCAACTTTGATTTGCCGCTTCTGGCTGCCTGGGCTAAGTGCAAAGAGCTGGTGAGGTAAGCAGGGCTCTAGAGGTCAAACAAAGCAGGAGCAAATGAGTTGTGTGAAGAGATGAAGAGTACTCTAGCCACAGAGCCTCTGAGGTCTCAATATATTAACTTTGGAAGGTGAAATGATGGTGCCAGGTGGGAGGAGACTTGCACCAGGATACACACCTGGAGTTGGCAAATCTAGGGATGGACTGGCACTATGTGTTCTCTCTAAGAGTCTCTTTATGAAGTGGTGAATGTACAGTCTTATGTGGTATCTGGGCTGCTGTAGATGATGGTAGAATGTGTGAGGAGTGACACTGCTTCAGGCAATAAAAGAATGGACATCACAAAGGATGCTGTGGCCAGTGAGAACAAACAACACCAACTTCTCAGTCTGGGATCCTGCTCTCCTTACCAGGCTGCTTGGGTGACACTGAATGAGTACGTCCACCCAAAGGGGGCTCTTGCAGAGAGCTACTCCTGTGTCTGCAAGACCAGCTCTCTATACTCTGTGGTCCTCAATTCTGAAATGGAGGCAGATCCACCGGACCTTTGATTCTACTGGTACACAGAGACCTCACCCTATGTAGACTGGGAAAGAGAGACATCAGTGGGTACAGAGTAAGATGTGTGACGTCCCTCCTTTCCTGAGGAACTGGGTGGTTTTACACTAGCAAATCTTCAGTCCAGAAAGACACATCCTATTCATGGAGAGGCAGCATGGGCCTCGAGGGACAGAGCTCCTTCTGTGTGTATTTAGCAGGAAGGCAGTGGGGGTTGTCTATCACAAGGACAGATTACCCACGTGTGTCTCTTAGTAAGGCTCTACTGTGGGTCCTGCTAAGATTCTGATCCATAAATTCACCCTTACACAGGGGTCAATTCATTTGGTAAGCCCAATGGATTCTGAAAGTGATTCATCGTGGGGTCTCATCCTGGGGACTCCTGAGCCAAGAATGTGGATGCTGGGTGGAACAGAGCTCCATGACTTGGTGATGAGTGCCCAATGGCAGCCATCCCAACACATGCCTCCCTACATAGAGCTTGTTGTCTGTCTTGGCTATTTCTAAGTTGTTTGACAATTGGTCTTGACACACTGCCATTGGTTGTTGAGAGTGGCACACAGCTATCTGACAAGGCATAGAATGGCAGTGCTATCAGTGCAAGTTCAGATTCATAGTACTTACTTGGTGGACTTCACTGCTTTGAGAATTGAGTAAATTCTGGGTTTTTGAGGCTTAACTGATTAAAAAAGTTAATATTCTGCCTCTCTCGGCCCCATTTTATATACCACACCTTCTGTGTGGTGACATTACTTGGCAGTGTGTTGACACTTGTTCATATCAGCTTGATCTTGGCTCAAATTATCATGAAGAGGTGATTGTACTCCATTATCCTTAGAAGGCAACTTATTTCTTTGAACATAGAGTTTTGATGTATTGATTTTAAATTTGAGTCCTCAAAATGAAAAAATATCACGTTTTTAAAAAGCTTTAATTAATACTGTACATTATCCTTTAATTAACATTCTTGCCTGAAGTAGAGAAATACATATTTTAATTAGGTGTTTATTTCTTTAGCTTTTCTTTCATGAAGGCACAATGAAGACACATCATGATACATTGGTCTAAATTCACTAACCAAATCAAAGCAGAACCTAAGACACAGATCATAGGCCAGAAGTTTGCCAAAAGTGTGTTTCTCTATGCATCTATTACAACACAGCTGTTTTTGCTGATCTCATTTAATTTTTACAACAACCTTGAAAGAATAGCAATAATGGGAAAATTTTTAAGTACTACTCTAAGCAGTACACAAACATTCACTTAATTATAACTACCAAAAATAATTTTAGTACCCCATTTTACAAATCTGGAAGCAGTGGCACGAAGTTAGGAAATTTCTCAAGGTATCTCAGCCAGTAAATATGATCAAGGCCAAAGCTCAGCAGTCTGGTATGAGTCTCTGCTCTTAGCCACAAAGCTCTACTGTCTCTTGAATCACAGGAATTTGTGTTTATTTATAGAAGAGGAAAGAAGAAAAAGCAACCACCAGTAGGATACAAACTTCTGACTTATGAACTAATATTAAAAGTGAATGGTTTGGACCAGTGATTAGCCCTCATAGTAAAACTGAAATAGGAATGGGACCAGTTTTAATCAATAAGAAATCAGAAAGGTAATTAGAATACACATGAGATGTAGGCCAGACTCACAAGAATCATGAAATGCTAGGTTCACAGACCAAAGAGGATTCTAGAGTTGTCTGAAATATAGTACAACTCCACTTTGAGGTCCAATTGTACTCCCCATCACTGAGATTCCTGTCCCTGTTTTTTTTTTATTTTAAAGAGGGTAAAATTAAACAGAATATAAGAAAGCAATGTAAGAGACATAAATTTCAAAGCAAGACAATCAGAGATCTTCACTATCTACCACACTGTCTTTTGTTTTCTTCCAAATAGTTGTCCATATCTTTACATACAGTGAATTCATACAAAACAACATAGTATAAAACTGATCTGAACAGGATGAGGAAGGGGTTTTAGGTCTTCAAGACCAGACAATAGGGAAGTCAACAAAGGCTGTCATAGTGTTTCTCATTCTCTTCAAAATAGTTGTCCTTACCTTCATGTATGTTGAAATTAAACAAAACAAAACAGACTAAAATCACTCTGAACAAAGAATGATAGTATCGCTGGATTTCATATCATGACACTACAGAATCAGCACTGAGTACTGTAGTGTCTCCTTTTCTTCAAAGTAGTTGTTCAAAGTAATGCATGTTTCATCATGCGTTATATAATCAGTTCCCATAAACTGTTTATAAGTTCTACGTATGCATGAGTCTCTACATGTATATCTATCCTTTCTGTATTAGAGGGAAAAACAAAACAAAGCAAGACAAAACAAAACAAACTCCTAGAAAAACGTAAAATGAAAAAGTCATATAAAACCACAATACAAGGTCATCTACAATGGTTACTACTATGTCTCTTGTTATCTTCAATAGAATTGTCCATATCATAAGGCATAGTATAATTGAATATAGCAGTACATAGCAATATTAATAAAAATGAAACATTGGAGACATTATAAGACTTCAAAAGCAGGTAACAATCAAACCAGAGTGGGTATCCTAGTGAATCATGTTATCTTCAATGTAGTTGCCTATACTCTCTTGATATTATCATAACAGATTCGAATACAGTCAGTCAATACAAAACAGCAATCTAACAAACCAGATTCAAATAAGATCAGTCATAATAAGACAGTGTAAGTTATACAGGGCTTCAGATTTAGTTAATAGGAAATTAAGGATGATTACCATACTACATCCTACTATTTTGGGGATAGCTGTCTGTGCCCTCAAATCTAGCTCAAGTAGACAAACTGGAACAGAATATAGTCCATCTAAACAGAGTGGTGAGAGTAATGTGGATTTTAAATTCTGATACACTATTAAAAACATCTTCTGCCTTCCTTTTTTAGACAATTCCTCCCCTTTCACTCCCACAGGGTACACTGCACATTTTGAGTCCCAGCAACTTCCTCAGTTTTTAGATTGGAGGGGCAACCTGCAATTTACCTAAGTGGTTTTGAACCTTCTGGACTTGATTTCAAGCTGTATTCTCTTACCTACAAACACCTCAAGATTTTCCTTCGTTATAGCCGAGTACTTCTCTACTGCACAAAAGTATCATGTCTTTCCAACCTATCTGCAGGTGCTGATCGAGTTGCCCCTATTTCTTTCTGGTTCCCTGTCACATAGAGCATTGCTTTCTCATATTTGATTTTTGGTTCATAAACCCTCTTTCAGGTTAATTATATTTCCTATACAGAGATCTCCTGATCTACTCTGCCTGTGTTTCTTTTTGTTAGTGTATAAAGGCCATCTATGTTAGAGATTATAGCCAACCTTCTCTGCCTCATTTCTGCTATGCTATTTTTCTGCCATTCACTGGTTGTCTACTTTTCTCCTCCATTCCACTGTCTGCCCCATTCATTGAGGCCTCTCTGCCACTGTTTCTGAAATCCTGGTATTTTTTTCTCTCTCTCTAGAATGTCCTTTAATATTTTTTGTAGGGTTGGATTGGTGGTCACAAATTCCCCCAGTTCCTCTTTGTCATGGAAACATCTTGTTTCTCCATCAATCCTGAGAGACAGTTTTGCAGGATACAACAATCTGGGTTGGAGGTTATTTCCTTTCAGGGCTTGGAACACTTTGCTACATGCTCTTCTTGATTTGATGGTTTGTGTTGAGAAGTCTGCTGTGATTTTGACAGGTTTTCCTTTATAGGTGATCTGTTTGTTTTCTCTGATGGCTTTTAATATTCTGTTCTTGTGATGAATTTCTGGGATTTTGATAATTATATGTCTAGTTATAGCTCTGTTTTGGTTGTAGGTGGCTAGAGTTCTGTATGCCTCATACATCTGAATATCATTTCCTTTTCCTATGCTTGGGAAGTTTTCTTTAATTATTTCTGTGAATAGCCTTTGTATTTCCCTTGTATTTACCCCTGCTTATTCACTCACATTTTTTATTCTTAAGTTATAGATCTTCTTGTCATCTTCTAGCCTTTGTATCGTTACTGCCTGTTTCCTTGTTATTTTTAAGAGATCTTTCTTTTCATGATTAGACATTGCAAACCTATCTTCAAGTTTTATTAATCTATCTCTATTTTCTGTCAGGCAGTTTTTCCAGCTTTCAATGGAGTTTTTAATTTCCTGGTAATCTCTTTGAATCTGTTTCATGTATTCTAGGTTTTCTTCATATTCTTCCTCAAATGTTTCTCTTCTATTGTGTTCCTCCATTCTTCTATCTGTGTCTTCTTGAGAGGTGCTTAGCATTTCTTTATTAATCTTCTTATATCTTGTTTTACTTAAATTAATATTTCAGTTTTGAGATCATCAATGATGTCACAAAGATAGCTCTTTATGCCCACTGACTCCGTGTCTGATACCGCATGTTTGCTGCCCTCAATCTCTTTTGTATTTACCTCTCCAGGATCAATATTTTCAGGGTTGGGGGTTGGGGGCTTTTTCTTATTTCTTTGTCATGTTTTTGGTTTCTTCCATACAGTTGTATAGTGGAGGTCCCAGCCCCTTTCCTTGTTCGTCATGCTTCTTCTTCTTTTTTTTTTTTTTTTTTTTTTGGTCATGCTTCTTCTGAAGCACACTGACTAGGGATTACTGCCCTTTCCAGTTTGCTGTTGGTCATTGAGGTGCAAGCAGAGCTAGCACATGCTGGCCCCTCCCCTCCGACCAAGTCAATCAGCAGAAGCCTTCACCACGTTAGTGTGTGCTGTGCTTACAGAATTGGTTTGGGATGACTTATTGGGTCCCAGCCAGAGGTGTGACTCAGGCCAAGCAGATCCCACCAATCTGCTCTGGGTAAGGGAGCAACCAACTGAAGTCACTGTCATTCCTTTTTCATGCCCGTCCTGCCCAATTCCAACATGTCATCCAGTTGGTCGCCCCTTTCCCATGGGAGGGTCTTCTTCTGAGCACTCATTACAGGTTAGTGCAGGTCTCCAAGATGGCGCCTTTCTCTGTTGGGCTTGCTCACCCCCTACTTCAGCGCCACCACAGCTCTGACCCGACTGCGAGTTTGGGCAGCTCCAGCGAGAGAGCCAGTGGTAGCCCCGCAACCACTCATTTGACCAGCTCTTTTTTCTTTAGCTTCTTTCTGGATTGAGAGGGTCCATCCCTGTGACCACTCATTTGGCCAGCTCTTTTTTCTTTAGTTTCTTTCTGGATTGAGAGGGTCCATCTCCCTTTGTCTGGTCCTCCCCAGGATGTTTTATTCCAGCATCTGAGCTGTTTCTCTCATGGAGGCTCTGTATTTTGCTGCTTACTGATCTACCATCTTTAGCTCCACTCCATCCATGCTTTCTGAGTTTCCCATCTATGCCAGCCTCCACTGTAAACTCTCTTGCCTTGGTCAACTTTGCTTCTATCACCACGCTCCAGATCAAAACCACAATGCAGTGAGCCCAGCCTTTGCAGCTATATCTGACTCAAACTCCTATGTGCTTTTACAGCCCTCCATTCAAACCAAGGAGAGCAAGATGCCTCATCTGACATTTTGTGATTACCGTCCCAGGTACATCTGAAAATACAAAGGATCTATAACAGGTGGGATGTGTGCCTTATTTCAACAAATGTGAGGTGGACACAGCACAATAGCTGCAACACAAGTACCTTAAAAATTGGAAAAAATACTAAAGACGAACAAGAGTTATCTAGAAAAATGTCAGGGTACTTTTGTCCAGACTGGAGGAGCTCTGTTGGAAAAGTACATGTCCTGGGGCACCCCAAGTCAGAGAAAATGAGTAGGACAAAATGTCAAAATAAATAACTATGATAAGCATTCAGCTTAATTCAGCTTAATTTACTTCTTTAATGCAATAAAAATACAAAAAAAAGTTTTTAAAGAAGTGTTATTCCTTAATCTCCTAATCCCCTAAAAATTATAGATCAGTTTTTCTATTTAGAACAGTAATGCATGCTTATTGTATTCTGCAATTGTTTATTTTACTTCTAGTTGGCTATTTTATTTTTTATAGTTTTCTGTAATTTTATATTTGTATGTTCATTTTTCTTTTTATCCTAGTATTTAATTAGATTTTTCATTTTTATATTTCTTCTACCTTTCTTTGGCTTATTCATGGATCATGTCTAATATATTATTTTTCTTAATTTATGAATTAACAGAAAGTAAACACGGTTGAACAGAGAAAAGCTATAAATATATCCCTGTCACTTATTCCACATCCTGCAAGAAAAGCAATTTTCATTTTCTTATTGATTCTTTAATGTTGGGCTTTAGATAAAGGCACCAGATAGTAAGATATAGTCAGCTTTCTGGAGCTCAGTTTTCTATGCTTCTACTTCTAATTTGTCTATTACTGGTCTGTTTAGCTTCTTCTATATAAATTATAGGAAAATAAGTTAAACACTAAAGTATTTGTAAGTGCAGGACTTCTTTAAAAACTTTTTTTTTTTTTGTATCAAGGATCAAACTCACCACCTTGTGTTTGCCAGGAAGCTACATCCCTGGCCCTTCTTATAAAATTAACCATGCATTTAACATGCAAGCCAGCAATCCCATCCTAATCCTACCAAGAGAAATTAAGTTATATTTGCCCAAGAAACATAAACATGAATGTTTACAGCAGTTTTGTTTGTAAGTGTTAAAAACTAGACATAGTGTAAGTAACCTTCAGCTAGTGAATAGACACAACCTATAGTATATGCAGACAATGGACTAGTCCTCAGGAATGGAAAAAAAGAATTACTGGTGCATAAAACTGTGATTGAAACTCTTAAATGAAATATGCTAAAGGAAAGAATCCAACCAAAAGATCTCAAACTGTATGATTCTATTTATATGATATTGGGAATAAGTAAGCAGATCAACAGTTGTCAGGATCTCAGTATGAGAAGAGTGGCTGACTACAAAGGTCCATTAGACAACTTTTCTGAGCCATGAAACTTCTTTATCTTGATTGCAGTTACTTTACTGTATGCATTAGACATAACTCACAAAACTATAGACTTAAAATGGTGAATTACATTGCATTAAATTAAACCATAAAAGAAAAAGGTATTTTTCAAAGTAAAGACTCAAAAATCAAGTTAAGTTCAACTCTGATTCCTCTATATTTTGGGTACATGACCACAGGTTATATGACACTCTAAAGCTCATTTTCTTAACTTTAAAATAGAACTAATAACTGCAGAAAGGTTAGAAAAAAATAAATAAAATAATGTATGCAACTATGACATGCAAGGGCTCAATAAATGGTAACTATTACCATGTTTATCCCATAAAGAGTTAAAAGGTTGCTTAGAGTAGGAATTTCTAGACAGAATTCAATGTGTTTCTTTTTTATATAGATAACAGAAGTTTTATTAGCATACTAGTGAAAAATGCTGGAACACCTTAAAAAGAGGATACTGTTTACTTCCTGACCAAAATTTAATTCCTTCATAAGAATTCTTTCAAGTCTGTCTCTAAATGTTGAGTGCCATTGGTTTATCTTTTTGAATAAACAATGGTCATGTTGAATAAGCTGGTACCCCTGGAAAATAGGAGAAAATATAAATAAGTAGATAAAATACTCTTCAGAAGTTAAACTCCATAATTCTTGCATTCTGTATACCTGAAAACACAGCATCATGTATGTGACACAAAGAGCTATCACCAGCTTGAGCCAGGCTAATGCCTGGCCATCTTGAACCACAGCTTCCACTTGGATTTAAAGGAAAGTCTTCAGAGACCAGGGAATGCATCCCTGAGTGAGTCATGTGTGAAGCTATAAGAGTGAAGCCCAGAGTGGAGACCCCAGGAAGCTGGAGATATCAGGGACATGTGCTGAGATAAACTATAGGCAGAACCAGCTTAAAACAGAGGTTATGTGGGCTCCATTCAGCAAAGGTACAGGGGTGGGCTGCCTGAGTCTTTGGAGGTCACATCTCACTTCTGTGGTTATGGACATAGAGCTACAGGATTTAATGTTTGTCCCCTCTGAGTTTCAGTCTTGCTTTGGTCTGACTCTTTTCTACTAGCCTATTCTTCATATTTGGTATGAGAATGTTTACCCTACACCATTGTACACTGAAAATATTTACCTTTTTTTCATTTTTGTAGAAATTCACAGCTGAGCTTGCCTTAAATCTCAGGGGAGACTTCAAATGAGAACTTTTCAACAAAGCTGGGGTTCCTAACACGTTAGTAACTCTTAGAGATAAACTAAATGCATTTTGCATAAGATTAACCTAAGCCTGTCTAGGGGTGAGTGTCAGAATGTTATGGTTTAAATATAAAATGTTCCCCAAAATAATGTTTTTGAAGGTGGGTCTGCTCAGAAGAGGCAGTTCATGAGGGCACAAGATATATTCTTGATCCCAGCTCCTCCCTTCTATTTCTTTACTCCCTGGTTCTCATAGGTGAATAGTTTTCTTCTGCCAGGTCTTTTATTCTTGATATTTCTGCTTTGGAGCCAACCAATCGTGGATTGAACCCACTGGAACTATGACTCAATTAAACCTCTCCTTTTTTTTTTTTTTTGTCTTTTTTTTATTTAAAAGAGAATAAAACAAAAGGGGGCAGTACAGAGCAGATCAGAAGAGGACAACATAGGCAACACAGTACTTTACATTAAGTCAACTGGACATCAACAGTATCTAACACCATATCTCTTACTCTGCTATAGTTGAGCATAGTTTCAATTACAATAATATCAAACATAACACAATAGT